>JBBPFD010000032.1:942500-1080786 GCA_038363315.1 Mugilogobius chulae
AGACAGCAGTGATGTAAAATGTTTTAAACTGGCCTACTACCATATAATAATGCAGCTGCTTTGATCCACTCTGCTCTCTCTCTCTCTCTCTCTCTCTCTCCCTCGCTCACGTGCGTTCGTCTGTCGCTGCTCCATCCTGTGTTCTTCCCTTTCCATGCCCTTAACAGCAAATAGCGTGGAATCATAAACTGCAGGAACCATTTGAAGTTCATAACGATGTTCTACACAGCCTAAGCTTTTAGCCAGTTTTTATATTTTGATAATCCGTCTGGTATTCGCAAAGTTATGAGCAAAACAGCTGATGAAACTTTACGTCTGCATGAAATACAGCGGCGAAGCGCGCGGCGCGTCCCGGGAATACATACGCGGACTTTTAGTAAAAGCGGCACAACACACGTACTTCCAGAAGAAGTGAGCACAAGTAAGTAAGCAAGCAAAGTTTAGGCAGAATGTAGTTTGACTGCTGACTGCTGGCGGCCCCTTGCCTCGGCTGCGTCAGCCCCTCTTACCCACGTTTTCTTGTCAAATATCTTTCCTCCCTCTGAATCCTGGTGTTTAACCTACGTTTTGTTCCTATTCTATATCCTCTGGTGTTGTTGTTCTAGGATCTTTGCCGTATGAGATTGTTATGAGAGGCTTGTTTTTACAGTTGGCTTGATCTAGGCTGAGTTGTGCCCAGAAACTCGGGCTCATGGAATAGAGATTAAAGGGCCCAACTGACATTATTTTAATATCTATATTTTGATGTTGTTTCCTCATTAAAAACATATCTGGAGTTGTATTTTGTTGAACTTATGTTTATTTAACTCATAAATCCAGCATTCCTAGCCTGGGTTCTTCACTTAGACTGAAAACAGCCTGTTGGTGATGCAAAAAGTTTCCCACTGTGGTTTAAAATTCCACACACCTTTACTGTAACCATTTCAACCTTGAATTTGTTTGTCTTTAAGACTGCAGCTATTGTTTTAGCCTTGTTTTAGCAAATAAAATCTCAACTGAACAAAAGGTGAACAAAAACATTCAGTGTGTTATGCTACTGCAGGCCTGGGCAAACAGCGACCTGTGGGCCAGATGCAGCCGTCGGACTGTTTCAATATGGCCCCCAGCACATTGTGGAGATTAAGTGTTTCTAATATTTATTATTTTTTAATTAATACTGTATATTGACTTGGCTATGGAGCAGCATGTGTCATTGCTTGTTGTCCTAATACATATCACCACAATAAATGGTCAAAATAGTAGATTAAAAAGACTACATTTAACACAAAACTTGCTGCAGTAATAAGAATTTGTTACACAGTGACTGCAGTTTGGTCCCCCACCACTTGCACAAGTTCCCTTAAGAAAACCTATTTGCCTCCCCTTGTGCTACAGTATTGTATAGTATAATGGTTCATGATAAAATACCTGGCATATAGCCACATCACGAGAGCATGTTATAGGCTTTGAGGCACAGTATGAATGAAGGCTAGGTTAGGCCTATTTGCCAATTCAATTTGCTGTTCTTAATCTGTGGATGAAGGTCAACAAATAGATTCCAAAAATACACCAAAATACGGGAAATGAATCCTATTTTGAGCTACATTTGTTCTGAAGTAAAGAGTGGTTGAAATAGAGGATTTGTTAACTAAACATTAGCCCAGATTGCAGGAAATTGCATCTATTTTAGCCAAAATCTCCAGGGGGAGGACCCCCTGACCCCCCCATATAATAACAATTACCTCTGTACATTTCTTTACTCTGGTTTAAACTTGGTTTGTGCAAGAGCTGCAGTGAACTCTGGCTGCACACATAAATTTTTTTTATTTTGAAATATGTATACTTCTATGAATTTAAAAATTGAGTCTCCTCGATTTGGGAAAGTGCCCTTTTTTCTGGTTTAAGCACCTGCCCTTCAAAATCTCTGTGCACGTCCCTGAGAAAGACAAAAGAGTTTAGAGAATTACACGAGGAATAATGATGTTTTTGTGTTTTGTCAGATGTGAGTGAAGACGACCCCGAGACTCAGGAGACCAAAGGTAAAACTCAGACTTTTATTCTTAAATATTGTGCGGAAGCTTCAGTGGGTTCAGTTTACAGACGCTGAAGTCTCTGTAGTCGGTAGAAAAGATTAGACAAAGTGTCGCGTTTGTGTTTGAACCGGTTTGACGATGTGTTTGTTTCCACAGAAGTGACTCAGGAGGAGTTCGCAGGTGAGAAAAGTCTGGATTATATAAAACTTTACACGTCACAGCAGCAGAAGGATCAGGTTTCATACAGATTTAATCAGTCTGAAGGTTTAGACCAGTGGTTCCCAATTTGTGCCTCTCTGGGACCCACCAAACAAACCACTCATCAAGTCGCGACCCATCCATTTTTTTTTTTTCATCCATTTTCTACCGCTTAATCCTTTTAGGGGTCGCGGGTGACTGGAGCCTATCCCAGTGACTTTGGGCCTTAGGCGGGAAACACCCTGGACAGTGGCCAACTCGTCGCAGAGTTAGACAGACAAACATTCACTTTCTCATTCACTCACTAAGGGACATTAACCTAAACATGCATGTTTTTGGAGGTGGGAGGAAACCGGAGTACCCGTAGAAAACCCACAGAGACACGGGGAGAACATGCAAACTCCACCCAGAGAGATCGTGAGATGTTGATATGGTCCGACCCGGGAGTCGAACCCACGACCTCCTTATTGGGAAGCCAGAGCTCTAACCACTTGGCTACTGTGCACCCCAAGTCGCGACCCACCACAAAAATGTATTTCTGAAAACATCTATTTTTAGATTGCTGTCCATGTACAAATGTTTAATCAGCCGCCTGTATGCCAAAACACAAGCTAACACTGTGTTTGAAAGAAACAGGAACAACAAAAACATACAAGCACTTAATGTGCCAAGTGCAATTTTAAGTGATTTAAATCAGCAGCTTCAATGCAAACACAAACAAAAGCTGCACCACTAAACAACAACACCAACTGAATACAGACAATATAAAAGGTGTGTCACATACAACTAATGTGCTTTGGATTTTACAATTTTGCATTTATATCTGGGGCCAGGCCCGACAACTATCTCACGTGGTTGCACCGCCGCGGAGTGAGGAGAGAGACAGAAGACTTGCGTATAAGCGCGGAGCCGGTAAAAGAGGAAAGAGAACACGCGCAGCCACGGACCAAGGGAAAGACGAAAAAGAAGAGAGAGAAAGTGTGCACTGTGAGAAAAGAAGGGGGGAGAGAGAGAGAGGGAGAGACAGAAGTGTGCGGTGGAGGAAGCGCTTTCAGTGGAGAGACACTCTTACATGTAAACACATGAGACACATCATAAGGAGCTTTTTCTGTCATTAAAATACCACAGTTCAGTGAGCAGGCGGAGCGGGCTCAGCCACACAGAGACTGACTCGAGTTCTGGTCGGGTTCGGACACGACGTGCGCGGGGGCAAGGAAGAGCCGGGCATGCCACCCGCCAACAAATATTGCTATGGCAACGTCAGGCCACGGCCGCTCACGTTGTCCTTCAAAATTAAAAGCGCCGCATCTACTCCACTGTAGACTGTTTAAATGAAAGTGCACAACATGTCAGGATTCCAATTAAACAAAGTTTTTTATGGAGCTGTGAATATTGTTTAAAGTGAACAAAAAGACCTGACAGAAGAGAAGAGAACAGGACTGGAGCTGAAAGAGTTAAATGAACATGAAGCGTGGCCTCCTACAGGTATCACTGCAGTGTCTCAATAAAATGCTGACGTTTTCATGCGTTGTGGCCCTTTGAAGCAGATATGAGAACAAACGTACTGTCTTCAGCCAGTGTAACGTTAGTCAGTTTGTCAGTGGAGGCTGTTGTTCGTTCCTCCAGAGGAATCAGTGCAAACGGGCCGTGTCAACCCGGGACAGGTCACATTTTATTCACTTTAAAACCTGTTCACAAACACTCTTTCTCCATCAATACAAGCGGGATGATGAATTTTACTGTTCAGCATTGCCAAAGCATGCACGTACTGCATTTAAAACTAAACATTAGCTTTATTTAATTGGGTACTTGTAAGCCCCGCCCACATCACCCCAAACTTATCCGTAACACACCCAGTGTTGTTTTTGTGTCACTTGTCTTCTCGTCTCCTGCAGAGCTGTGTGTCTCTCTTCTCTCCTCTCTCTGGTGTTATGTCTGTGTCTGGTGTTGTGTTTGACTCTCATGTAGGGATGCCACGATATCAAATTTTAGAATCACGATTATAGCAAAAGGAAAAATCACGATTTTGCGATTATTCACAGTTATCGGCATAAAGAAAAAATATATACACATATATATTTAAAATCTAAATGATTGGTGTTTGATTTGCTGACAGTGACACTGATTGTATTACAAAATATGAGGTAGCCTAGAATCAAAATAATAAATGCAATTATTTAAATAATTATCCTTTGATAATAATTTTATGTTTTAAACAAAGCTTTTTTTTTTTTTTTTTTTACATCATTGTCCCTTTAATGATTGCTTTAATATTCTCAATATACATATAAGAAGAGATTCATTACTAACTAATAATATATTATGTGATGTCTGTCATGTGACTCATGAAGGCGACGTCATCCACACGTTTTGTTTTCCCAGCGTGTCGTCTCTGCTTTAGTTTTACTTTCAGGTCAGAGTTTATGTCAAATGAAGCATAAATACGGTTTATTTTTGTCGTGAGCTGTGTGACTCTCTCTGGAGCGCTTCGTTTAAAGGATTTACGTTGTTTCTTTACCTTTACTTGGACGAACAGCGAGGGATGATCGTATCGAAGATGCTAGATCATGTTGGATGTGTTAGAGCTTTTAGCAGCTACTTTTCAATGACACGTTTTACATCTTGGACACTCTTCAGCCGCACAAAGCACTGATCATCTTAAAAATAACCCTCGACTTGAGTCTTTGGATGGATACAACTCCTGAAGCGCTAACTTCAGCAGCCTTAGCGGTGAGTTGACGACACACACGCTGTTCTCCGCTGGCGCTGTGCACGCACGTCACAGAAGACGTAAAAGACGTGTTTGCGGTTTACAGTGAGTTGTAAAAAGTCTATGAATAACCTACCGTGGGGGAAAATATTCACGATTATTGAAAAACCGGTTAATCTTGACATCCCTACTCTCATGTTGTCTTGTCTGTTTGCAGAGTTGTGTCTGGTGCCCTGGTGTTGTGTTTGACTCTCATATTGTCTCATCTCTTGCAGAGCTGTGTCTGGCGCCCCCGGTGGTGGGTATGTGCCGTGGATACTTCCCTCGTTGGTTTTATAACTCCACCAGTGGAAAGTGTGAGAAGTTTGTTTACGGAGGCTGCAGAGGAAACAAGAACAACTACGAGGACGAAGCAGCGTGTTCATCCTCCTGCAGCGGTGAGAGAACACTTTTATACTCAGAACCTTTTACACCGAGAACCGTTTAGACAGAGAACCGTTTATACTGAGAACCAAGAACAGCTACGAGGACGGAGCGGCGTGTTCGTCCTCCTGCAGCGGTGAGAAACACTTTTATACTCAGAACCTTTTACACCGAGAACCTTTTACACCGAGAACCGTTTAGACAGAGAACCGTTTATACTGAGAACCAAGAACAGCTACGAGGACGAAGCGGCGTGTTCGTCCTCCTGCAAAGGTGAGAAACACTTTTATACTGGGCTCTGTGTTTTTAACTTCAACATGTCCAGGACCAGAAGAAGCAGCTCCTCGGGTCAAAACTGAACTGTCCCAGAGACGTTCCGGCTGGTTTTACTGAAATCTTGTTCAGTGAAGTGAAGTTTTAAATCTGTAATTGTAGAAATCCTGATGAAGAAGCCCAAACGTGACTCTCTCTGTGGTTAAACCTGTGGAGTTCCTCAGGGCTCAGTCTCAGGGCCTCGACTGTTTTCACTTCATCAGCTCATCTCTGCAGCACTTCTAATCTAATGTGTGTTTTTAAAGTGTTTAGTTCATGTAATAAATACAGTTTTTGTGTTTCTCCAGGAGTGAAAGTCCAGGCGTCAGAGAAGCAGGTCACAGTGATGTCTGAGAAGAACGATGGTGAGTATAGTTTTAGTTCTAAAGAGGTTCTGCACTAGGGATGGGATGGTTCAGGGTTAGGGTTTACTGTTTTGTTTGTTACTTTATCTATATTAACTTGTTTATCTTAAGACACAAATAAACCATAACATGACATTTAAACAAAGCCACTGTTGTTAGAGCTTAGAACTATTCAAACATTAACAGTCAGGTTTAGTGTCCATGTTTAGAGGTTCATCATCAGTTGTTACACAACATAATAAACACATTCAGTCAGGTCTTTGTTTCTTCAAACATTGTGACTTTTATTGTATTATTGTGTGAATTATACAAATACAGAGTGTGTATATCTAAGTCAGTGGCTGCAGGAGCAAAACTGATCGATTCTGGCCTTTTGATTCGATCGATGCAAACTTCTATCGATTTTCAAAGTTTTCGATAGATTTTCCGTCCCTCCTCTGCACTAACGTCGTCCGGTCTCAAAGTGGCCGAGGTCAGTACATCCGGTGTTGTAGTTGCCATAGTGACACGGTTGGTAATCCTGGCTCTTTATGCTGCGTTCCAGGGAACTGGGATCTTTCCCACTTGACAAATCCCAGTTCAGAGCGTTCCAACGTTATCAACTCGTATGAAAACTAATGCTAACCTTTTGTTAAACAACAGTAACACTGAATAACCTGTAATCAGTGTTTACACAGTTTTTGTGGCAGTTAAACCCTCAGATTCATTGATGGTGATTGTGGGACTTCCTCGAGGTCCCAGTTCACCAGTGGGATTTACCAGTTCAAGTGGCTCCAGTGCATTTGGACAAGGCGGTACGGTGGCTGAGCGGTTAGCGCTCTTGCTCACAGCAAGAAGGTCGCGGGTTTGATTCCTGCACGGGCCGGGCCTTTCTGTGTGGAGTTTACATGTTTCTCCCCGTGTCTGGGTGGGTTTCCTCCGGGCACTCCGGTTTCCCCACCAACCAATAACATGCATGTTAGGGTAATATCCTCCAGCTACGGTAGTCCTGACCAAGCCTAAAGAACACCTGGAGATGGGTCCCCGAGCACTGCACTGCGGCGATCACTGCTCCTGAGGAGATGCTCCAGAGGCATTGAAGGATCCAGGGTCAAATGCAGAGGACAAATTTTCCTACGGAGACAATAAGTATACTTTAACCTTAACCTTAAGTGGGAATAAATATCCAGTTACCTGGAACGCACCGTTAGCCTACATGGTAATAAGATTTCATTTATTGTTTGTTAGTTCACAAAAAGTCCATCTCCCATGAAGAGGCTGTGTGCTCGCTAGACTGAAGCTGCAGACCTCGCTGTCGACACGAGAGGAACTGTACAGTTGAAATCATTTTGTTTGTATGTATCAGGTGTGTGAGCGCTGGAGGCTGCAAATGCCATGGACATCAGACGCAGACGTTTAGTCCTGAAGCCATCCTCTTATGTCATCTGTTGTAGATGAAGCGACGGCTGTAAGAGCAGGAAAAGAGCAGCTTCTGAACCGAGGTTTTATTAGGAAAAATTATAAAAGTGAGAGAACTACGTGAACAGAAGCTCCGTGCACACACAGAGACTCACTGCTCATGAGCCCAGGTAGGACGCTGTGGGTCGAGAAGAAGTCAGCACATGCACTACTGACTGTTGTCAAACTTTAAAGTGACATCTCCCAACCCACAGCACCTCTGCCTGGGCTCTTGAGCAGTCTCTGTATGTGCACGGAGCTTCTGTTTGCGTAGTTCGCTCACTTTTACAACTTTCCTTCTGAAAACCCGGGTCAGAAGCTGCACTTTTCCTGCTGGTACATCCATCGCTGCGTCTACAACAGATAAGAGGACTTGTTTGTATATAGCCTAGAGGACGGCTTCAGGACTCATCAGATGTCCATCACATTTGGAGTAAACTGTCACTAAGACAACTACACCACCGGATGTAACGGCCTCTGTCAGTCTGAGACGTTAGTGCATAAACTCTATTAAATAATAATGACTCAAAGTACAATTAGAGACAGTTTTAAGGTAAAGACATGGAGTTTGTTCTTTTAATAAATAATGTTTTTGTGTTTTTCCAGAACCAAATGTCCAGAAGTCAAAGAAGCAAATGACGTCCGACGAGTACAACGGTAAATATAGTCCAGCTTTAGTCCTGGTTTAGTCCTGTTTTAGTCCTGTTTTAGTCCTGCTTTAGTCCTGCTTTAGTCCTGTTTTAGACCTGTTTTAGACCTGTTTTAGTCCTGTTTTAGTCCAGTTTTAGTCCTGCTTTAGTCCTGGTTTAGTCCTGGTTTAGTCCTGGTTTAGTCCTGGTTTAGTCCTGGTTTAGTCCTGCTTTAGTCCTGGTTTAGTCCTGCTTTAGTCCTGTTTTAGTCCTGATTTAGTCCTGGTTTAGTCCTGGTTTAGTCCTGGTTTAGTCCTGTTTTAGTCCTGGTTTAGTCCTGGTTTAGTCCTGGTTTAGTCCTGTTTTAGTCCTGTTATAGTCCTGTTTTAGTCCCGCTTTAGTCCTGCTTGAGCCTGTTTTGTCCCTCCTCAGCTCACTGTGCCGTGGCTCCGGAGGCCGGGCCGTGCCGAGCCGCGTTCCGTCTCTTCTTCTTCGATCCGGACTCTCAGAGCTGTAAGACGTTTATTTACGGCGGCTGCAGAGGAAACGAGAACCGCTACGGCACCGAGCAGGAGTGTCTGGACATGTGTGTGACCACAGGTACAAATAAACAAAAACACAAACAAACAACAAACAAACGACAAACAAACTAGAAAGAACGACAAAGAAAGAAAGAAACATGACCCTGACACCAACAACAAAGAGCAAAAGAGTGTAAGAGACAAAATAACAAAACACAATAGAAAAAAAGTTAAAACTTGAAGAGAAAAAAAAAGAACAACAAACAAAAGAAACAACCACAATAAAAATAGAAGATAAAAAACAACAATGACCCGAAAACAGACAGAAAAAATAATAAATACAAATACATTACAAATAGTTAAAACTTGACAATAAAATAATAAAAAAAATAAAAAAACGACAAGGTTAAAAAATACTAAAAAAAAATACAATAACAAAAGAAACAATCACAATAAAATTACAAATAAAAAACAACGGGAAAAAAAATGTTGGACAAATAAAAAAATAAAATAAAAAAAACAATGACAAAACAAAAATTATTTAATAAAATAATGAAAAATTTACAAAAACAATAAGTAAATTGTGAAAAAGTCAATTCAATTTAATGAAGTTATAAAATACTAAAAAACAAAACAAAAAAAATGACCAGATCAAAGAAAAAGCTGCAATAACATCACAAAAAACATGGTAGAAAGACATTTAAAAAAAAGCTACAAGAGAAAAGAAAAAAAACGGTGATACAAAAATTTTTTAGAAAAATATCAAAATAGAACAAAAAAAAAAATCAATGTCTTAAACCGAACAATAAAATCACAAAAAAAAACAAGAAAATGAAGGAAAACTGAAAAAACTAGAAAAAAAAGACAAATGATTAAAAAAAAAGACGATAAAATTGAAAATAAAAAGGCAAAAAAAAAAAAAAAAAGGAAAATAAAAATAAAAAGAAAATATAAAACATAAAACAACAACAAATATAAAACAACAAAGAGTTAATGAAAAAATACTAAACGCAAAGCAAATGACAAAAAAAAGAAAGAAAAGGAATCTGACCAAACTGACTAAAGTGATTTAAAAAAAAAAGTACTGCACTGACAGAAAAAAATAGATGAAAAAACGACAAAAGCCACTAAGTATTCAAAAAGCAGCAGAAGAAATGTGGAGCGTAACAGCGCCACCACCAGGAGACTGAAAGTACTGCAAACTGTCTGAACACAGCTGAGTTAAATGTGTGTTTTGTGTTGCAGGAGAAACGTTCGAGAGAAACGGTCGTAACCACTGGACGGCAGGTACTTTACACAATCTCATGTTTTTAAAGGGATCCCTGACTATAAAGATAAATATGGTTTAAACACTAGTACTGTTCATGTTTACTAAAATAAATCACAAACAAATATCTAACCTCTTACTTTTTTTATAAAGTTGTCATTGTTTTGGAGCCATTGGCAGCAGCCATATTGTCCAGACGCAATGCATTCTGGGTTGATGATGTCAAATGGTTGCTTTTGGTTGTTGCAGTAGGCTTGTTTAAGCAGCAAAAACAAGCACCGTGGACACTTCTCCAGCGCGAGAACTGCCAGAGCCTGAGATCACGTGTTGTACTGAATAAAACCACAAACATCTGTGTAAATGCTCCTGTTTCCCTCACACACCTTGAATTGACACAGATATCACCAGAGCAATGAACAAAGAACTGAATAATAAAGTTTCTACACTTGAGCTGTGTCTATAAAGAAATGACTTTCAGCTCATCAGAGTCACATTAATAATGCTTCTGTGTTGTACAACATCCTGAGACTTTTCTGTCAGATTTAAGTCTCTGTGATGATAAAGAGTAAACTGAAGAGACGAGGAGAGAGGAGGAGGAACTGTACAGCGTCACGTTTCTGATCCAAACAGATCTGATCCAATCAGCTGTCAGTCCACACGTGTTCACATGTCCAGCATGCACTTGGGTTTTGTAGTCATGCAGGCGGTGCATTTGCTTTTTTCTGGATTCACCGACGATGAAGGCGCCTGCACTCGGATTGATCTCTCGAGATTATCGGGACCTACGTAGCGCTGTCGTCAGACCTCGACCCCCGATACCGCCTGCACCACCTCGTCCATCTGCACCGCCTGGCTCTGCTTAAACAAGCCTACTGGTTGCTCCTGCCATAGTTGCTCCCTAGGCTGTTACCTTGACAACCACCAGAGGGCAGACACACAACCATCTGACGTCACAGCCAGGACAAAATGGCAGCCATGTCATTTCTTTAAAACACCATTTTAATAAAACAACAAATACTTCCAAGATATTTATCCTGTATTTATATAAGTGATGATATTATAAGTGTTTTAGGGTAAACTTGTGATTATAGTCAGGGTTCACTTTAAAATGTTTTTCAGTCACTTTCACACAAAACAAAACTCCTGAAATAAAATTAAAATCTTGAATAAGCTCTGTCAGTTTCCCAGTTTGAGTTCAAATATGTGACGGTAAAAGTCTCATTTCTCTCTAAAAACAGGAGACGCTAAAAGAACCGGTTTTACACTGCAAAAAAGGAAAATCTAACTTAGATAAAACTACTTTTTATTTATTTTTTACTCCGATTATGTGACTTGTTTTAAGAGATTTTCTCCTGATTTATCTTCTCTAGAGATAAAAACTGATTTGAAGTAAATGTGTTTCTGTTTTAAGACAGAATTGTTTGAATCAAGGAAAGATTTGATTAAAAATCTTGTCCAGAGAAGTTGAAACTAAAACAACCAGGTTAGTCACATGTTCCACTGCTCTGAGATTATTCACTGGAAATAAGACATTTTTACCTCCAAATGAGCAACATGTTCTTATCTTTTGAAAGGCCTTTTTTGCAGTGTAATAATATATTCTGTATATTCAGATATTCAACCATGAAGCTGATAAAACAGGTCTTTGTCATTCCTTCACTAAATCACCTCAAACTTGGACGGTTGTTTATCTTGACGACGTTTATCTGCAAAAAAGTGTGAGTCATTTGATTAAAGTTGACGTAACTCACATTTTAGTTGTAAATGAGCTGATGCTGCTCTCTGATTGGCTGAGCTCGGGTGGCCCACCCCAGTTTCATTTTGTTTGTAAAAAGAAGTTTTTAAGATATAATTGCAACTAAAACAATTCCATGTGAATTTGAACCATGTGTAAGAGGATTTATTAGAGGAAGCCGTCAGATTTAAAACATAAATCATGTTCGCAGTAAAAATCAGGAACTACATCTTTAAACAAAGTGAGTTTTGTGAGAGAATCTGGTGAACTCATTTTGCCGGATCAAATGCTTCACCAGATCCAGACCTGACCTGCTGTTTGTGCTTTTTGTCCCTCTTCAGCCTTCTTCCTCTTCTTGGCTCTGGCGGCCATTTCCTTCCTGTTACTGACGGCTCTGGTGTTTGTGACGGTGAAACGCAACCGCAACCGCCCCGCGAGAAGCCTGTCTGTCAGGTAAAACTTAGGCCTGGTTTAGACCTGGTTTAGTCCTGCTTTAGACCTGGTTTAGCCCTGGTTTAGTCCTGGTTTAGTCCTGTTTTAGCCCTGGTTTAGTCCTGGTTTAGCCCTGGTTTAGCCCTGATTTAGTCCTTGTTTTAGCCCTGGTTTAGTCCTGGTTTAGTCCTTGTTTTAGCCCTGGTTTAGTCCTGATTTAGCCCTGATTTAGTCCTTGTTTTAGCCCTGGTTTAGTCCTGGTTTAGCCCTGGTTTAGTCCTGGTTTAGTCCTTGTTTTAGCCCTGGTTTAGTCCTGGTTTAGCCCTGGTTTAGTCCTGGTTTAGTCCTGGTTTAGCCCTGGTTTAGTCCTGGTTTAGTCCTGTTTTAGTCCTGTTTAAGTCCTGTTTTAGCCCTGGTTTAGTCCTGGTTTAGCCCTGGTTTAGTCCTGATTTAGCCCTGGCTTAGTCCTGGTTTAGTCCTGTTTTAGTCCTGCTTTAGTCCTGCTTTAGTCCTGGTTTAGTCCTGCTTTAGTCCTGGTTTAGCCCTGGTTTAGTCCTGGTTTAGTCCTGGTTTAGTCCTGGTTTAGTCCTGCTTTAGTCCTGCTTTAGTCCTGCTTTAGTCCTGCTTTAGTCCTGCTTTAGTCCTGTTTTAGTCCTGGTTTAGTCCTGTTTTAGTCCTGCTTTAGTCCTGCATTAGTCCTGCTTTAGTCCTGTTTTAGTCCTGCTTTAGTCCTGCTTTAGTCCTGCTTTAGTCCTGTTTTAGTCCTGCTTTAGTCCTGTTTTAGTCCTGTTTTAGTCCTGTTTTAGTCCTGTTTTAGTCCTGTTTTAGTCCTAGTTTTAGTCCTGCTTTAGTCCTGTTTTAGTCCTGTTTTAGTCCTGTTTTAGTCCTGTTTTAGTCCTAGTTTTAGTCCTGTTTTAGTCCTGTTTTAGTCCTGCTTTAGTCCTGTTTTAGTCCTGCTTTAGACCTGGTTTTAATCTTGTTTTAATCTGGTTTAAATCTAATTCCAGGAGTGACAAAGTGGGACTCCTGCCGGACTCCGAGGTCTCGTCGGTGGACTCTCTTCCTCTTCCTGAAAGTCCGGACAAGGCCTGAGGAAGTCCGCCTTAAATAAACCAGTCCACCTTAAACCCTCCTTCACGTTATTTAACCGTGTTTTTACTGTTTGATTAGTTCACTCTGTTGAATCGACTTCAGGGCACAAACGTTTTATCCTTTTATTAGTTTAATTTGTCTAAAACTGAAGGACTATTTACACTTTTGTAGTTTAAACACTGGAAAAGGTCAAACACAAATCAATAACCAAAAGATCAATAACCAGTGCTTTGTCGGTTACTTAAAGCAGTTTTTATTTTGTGTTTGAAAAGGTTGAATAACACAGAATTTAAAAACACTGTTAAGCTGGAGAAAAACATTTTTGCGGTTACTTTATTAAACGGAAATATTTTGCTTTTTTATTTTAAACAAAATTCACTGATTTCGAAAGTATTTTTAATCCAAATTATTTGTTTAAAATCCATAAAATCTTTGTGTTTTGGTCTTAATCAGTTAATTAAAGACTGTTCTTGATTAAAAAGGTCATGGAAATGTTGGGATTTGTTTTGGAGAAGTCCTGGAAGTTAAAATCTGTACAAACCCTGGAGATAAAATTTAGTTTAAAAGCATAATTTACTTTTTCATCTTGAAGTTTTAAGAAGAAAATCCTGAAATGGAAGCTGAAGTAAATATTTTAATATTAAACGACCAAAAAACTGGAAAACAAACACATTTGATTTATTATTTCTTAATCTTAATCTGACTCTGGAAATCTGGAACTTCCCCCGCTGACAGAGTCCAGGACGTTAAATGAAAACGCTCGAAGCTGATTGGCTGTGCGGCCGATCTTAGTTTGTGTTCAACCAATCACAGCGGAGAATCGTTCAGACCAATCAAACAGAAACACTGTCCTTGCACACTTTGTACCTTTTAGCATAACTCCTCATGCGCAGACTTAATACATCTTTTTAAACAAATATTCCTAAGTGCAAGGTTCATTTTATTGATTTATATTGATATTTATGAATGTGTCTCATCAAAGTTTGCCAATAGAAAGCCCATTCTTGCCATTATAAGCTAAATTAGCAGTCGGTGTCACGACCCTTTTCGTCCCGGTAGACCTGATCTCTCCGGACGTTCCCTTTTTGTCTAAATAAAAGGTAAATGAAGGGCTGTTTTTTGTTCTTCTTTTTAAACACATAATACTATCGTCATCCACAAGCCCTATATTCATGACCCACAGCAGCAGTTTATCCAGTGCAATACAAGAGTTTGATCTTTACGTACAACCTTTGAACGCATCATCACACGTGGCCTTGAAAAAAATATATAATTTTTGTTATTTGTTCATAAACTGTTTAGATTGAAAACAAGCTTTTCACATGATTATTTTCAATGTGTGCATGTTCTAATCACACTTCCGGACGGATCGGGTCTGCCGGGACGAAAGGGGACGCGACATCCGGAACTAGTTTAATCGGTGAAATCTGTGAAGAGGATTTTGGTTTAAGAGTTCAGTTTAGTCTGTGTTTAAAAACTATTTCCAAACGATGTAAAAGAAGTAAAGCTGAAGGTACAAAGTGACCCAGGGTTCCCACGCGTCCTGGAAAACCTGGAAAATGATTAACTCAATTTCCAGTCATGGAAAACACATGGAAAATGAGAAAAACAGCCAAATGTCATGGAAAATAAAATGTTTTTCTGGAAAATTATTTGGCTCAATAATTAAATGTATAACAGTGAGCAAACAAATGTACAAACATAGTAATAATAATAATAAAAAATGCCTTTGTACTAATGTAAAACTGCTAAAAAGCATAGGATTTACAAACCCAGATTGCAAACGTACATCCAAAATTTAATTTATAATTTTTTCACTTGGCTGTTTATCCAAATGTTTTAATTGGAGGCATACATTTTACAAAATAAGGTCAACAGTATTTTGATTTTAGTTCTACAGCCTGAGGTAAAAAGTGTCAAAAAACATGATTTTTTTCTCATGTTCTTCAACCACTGGAAACCTGTAAAATGCATCAGGATGCACTAAAATTGACTTATTTTTCAAAAACCTCAGGGGGAGGACCCCCAGACCCCCCACTCATGTTTTTCTCCTGCACCACTGCAAAAATACTGTAACTGTGATGCTCATGAAACACCTAAAATAGGACTATCAAAGCAAATTGCCTCGTCTGACAAGATCACATTTAGACTGAACTGGCCACACCACGGTTTTATATACTTTTATATACTGTCACAAACTTGGCAAAATAGACTAAATTTTGGTGATATAGATGTCGTGATTACATAAAATCCTTGTTGCGAATGTCCTGGAAATGTCCTGGAAAATGTTCTTGGGATATGAGTGGGAACCCTGTGACCGCCCTGCTGCGCTGTGATTGGTCGTTAAACTAGTGCTTTATTATCTCTCTACAAAAGGTCCAAATCAGCGCTAAATGACATAATCACATCCAAACCTGCAGCATCTCAACATGAAGTTAGATCTAAACCAGACGCAACCGAGGTCTGAAGCAGAATTAGAATTAAATCTGTAAAAAGTGACCGTCTTCAATTAGATAACGCTTAAACTAAGTCATATTCTCTTTATTTGAGCAGATTTCCAACAAGATTAACCGATTGAACAAGAGTAAAAGTGGATTGTTTGGCTAAAAAATGGGAAAACTAGTCCAAAAAATTCAACTAGAATTGGAAAAAAAACACACCTGATCCATTTGGTCAAAGATAATAAAATAAAGATTGTCTAGTTCCAGAATGCGTAAATGATCCTTTCCACTTAAAGCGATGGAATACTGTGGAATATTCCAGCAGCTAAAGCAAAAACGTGCATTTTTATGTTTTTAAAAAGCTAACAAAGTCACACAATGAGTCTTTTACAAACTTCAAAATGATTCTGTGGAAATTCAACTCTAAAAAAATCTCTGGGACGATGAAGTAAACGTTTAAAATCTCAATTAAAATGATAAATCTTCACAAACGTGTCTTTTATTACATTTATATTCTTATTGTTTTCGACTGGTTCGTTTTTATTTGAGTGTTTTCTGAAGAGTTACTGATATTTAAATCACTGTAGATCAGAAGTTTGATTTGTGATTAGAAACACTTTGATTGATTTAGGATTCAAAGCCATTTTCTTTACATTAAGTTTGTGTTTTGTTTTTGTTTAAAAATTTCTTTTCACGTCAGAACTTTTGCCTCCATTAAAAACACTCCAGGTTTGATCAGAAGAGAATGTAAAAACGTGATAATAACTTGTCTGATCTACACATTTTGATTGATTTAAGCTGTTTTGTGAGGCTGAGTTGTGATTGGTGTAAATGTGATTGATTTTAGATGAAGGTGTTTTCTTACTAATAAAGATAAAATAATAAAGTTGTGTTGTCTTTGTGTTATAACTGATACAAATATAAACAGCTGCGACAGTTGTGGTGAATATTTATTTTACAGCAGTGAAGTTACAAAGGATGAAGTAAAAAGACTTGACACTGTAAAAAGCCCCTCCCCCCTCTCTTTCTCTCTCTCTTTCTCTCCCCCTCTCTCTCTTTCATTCTTTCTTTACTCTTTCTCCTTCCTCTCTCTCGTTCTCTCTCCCTCTTGTTCTCTCTCTTTCTTTACTCTCTCTCTCCTTTCTTTCTTTACTCTCTCTCTCCCTCTTTCTCCTCCCTCTCTCTCTCGTTCTCTCTCTTTCATTCTTTACTATTTCTCCTTCCCTCTCTCTCTCTTTCTTTACTCTCTCTCTCGTTCTCCCCTCTCTCTCTCTCTCGTTGTCTGTCCCTCTCCCCCATCTCTCTCTCCTTTCTCTCTTTCTTTACTCTCTTACTCCCTCTTCCCCCACTCTTTCTCTCCCCCCTGTCTCTTTCTCTCTTTCTTTACTCTCTCTCCTCTCTCTCTCCTTTCTCTCTCGTTCTCCCTCTCTCTCCCCTCTCTCTCTCTTTCATTCTTTCTTTACTCTTTCTCCTTCCCGCTCTCTTTCTTTACTCTCTCTCTCGTTCTCCCCCTATCTATCTCCTTTCTTTACCCCCCCCCTCTCTCTCCCTCTCTTTCTCTCTCTCTCCTCTCCTCTCTCTCTCTCTCCTGTCTCTCTCTCCTCTCTTTCTCTCTCTCCTCTCTTTCTCTCTCTCTCTCCTCTCTTTCTCTCTCTCCTCTCTCTCTCTCCTCTCTCTCTCTCTCCTGTCTCTCTCTCTCTCTACTTCTCTCCCTCCTTCCCCCCCCTCTTTCTCTCTCTCTTTCTGAGGCTGAGTTCTGATTGGTTTAAATGTGATTGATTACATGAAGGTGTTTTCTCGTTAATAAAGATGAAAAATAATTAAATGGTGTCGTCTTCGTGTTTTGATTGATGCAAATATAAACTGCACAGGCTTTTAGAAAATGTTACAGCTCATAATCCAGTTGATTATGTGTAATTCTGCTGTGACAGTCGTCGTGTTAAATGTTTTAGTTTTTACTGCAGTGAAGTTACAAATATGAAGTAATGTCCAAATGTCAAAGTAAAAAGACTTTACACTTTCTCCTCTTTTCTCTCCTTTGAACTCTCCCTCTATCTCTCCTTTTCTCTCTCTCTCTCTTTTCTTTTTCTTTCTATTTCTCCTCTCTCTCTCGTCTGTCTGTCTCCCTCTTTTTCCCCTCTCCCCCCCTCTCTCTCTCTTCTTTCTCTTTTTCTTTCCTGTCTCTCTACTCTTTCTCTCTCCTCTCCCTCTTTTTCTCTCCTCTCCCTCCTGTCTCTCTCTTTCCTCTTCTCCTTTCTTTCTCTCTCTCTCCTCCTCTCCTTTCTCTTTTTTCTTTCCTGCCTCTCTACTCTTTCTTTCTCTCTCTCTTTCCTCTCTCTCTCTCTCGCTTCTCCTCTCCTTTTTCTTTCCCCTCTCTCTCCTGTCTCTCTCTCTCCTCTTTTCCTTTGCCTTTTTCTTTCCTGCCTCTCTACTCTTTCTTTTTGTCTTCTCTCCTCTCTTCTTCTCCTTTAGCCTCTCTCGTCTGTCTCTCTCTCTTTCTCTCCCTCTCTTTTCTCTCTCTCTCTTGCTCCTCCTCTCCTTTTTCTTCCCCCACTCTCTCTCCTTTTTTCTCTCTCTCTCCTTTTTCTTCTCCTCTCTCCCCTCTCTCTCTCTCTCTCTCTTCTCTCTCTCTCCTTCTCTCTCTCTCTCTCTCTCTCTCTCTCTCCTGTCTCTCTCTCTCCTCTTTTCCTTTGCCTTTTTCTTTCCTGCCTCTCTACTCTTTTTCTTTTTGTCTTCTCTCCTCTCTTCTTCTCCTTTACCCTCTGTCGTCTGTCTCTCTCTCTTTCTCTCCCTCTCTTTTCTCTCTCTCTTGCTCCTCCTCTCCTTTTTCTTCCCCCCACTCTCTCTCCCTCTTTTACTCTCCTCTCTCTCCTTTTTCTCTCTCACTCTTCTCTCTCTCTCTCTCTCACTCTTCTCTCTCTCTCTCTCTCTCTCTCTCTCTCTCTCTCACTCTTCTCTCTCTCCTCTCCTCCCTTCTTTCTCTCTTCTCCTTTCTCTTTTTCTTTCCCCTCTCTTCTCTCTCTCTCTCTTTCCTCTCCTCCCTTCTTTCTCTCTTCTCCTTTCTCTTTTCTTTCCCCTCTCTTCTCTCTCTCTCTCTTTCCTCTCCTCCCTTCTTTCTAGTCTAAGTTATAAAAGTAATACAAACACACTGATTTAAGTCCATTTCCCTTTTGCAGTAAATGTTGGTTGTAAAAGATTTGTACAAGATAATCTAATTTATCAAACCATAATGTCCGTGTCATTTCTGTGGATTTGGGACCAGTGTGGTTGCTAGGTAACAGTGGTGGAGTGACCTCTACGCGAGTCATATTTACTGGACAAAAGACAATTATAAACCTTAACAAGAGAAATGTTAAATTATACTGAGAAATGCAGAAGTTTGTTGTGTAAATGTAAAAGCAGAAGTGCAGGAGGCGGAGTCATAATTCTGTTTCCTGTTTATTCGTCCTGAAGGTTTATATAATTATTAATCTCAGTTCTGCTTCAGGTAAAATAGTTTTGTCTTTGGAGAATTCTGATTTACAAACGTGAGATTTCCATAAATAAACTAAAGCTTTTGTGTCAACAGAGACTTTGTTCACAAAAGATTTGACTTTCACGAAGTAAAGCTCAATAAACTCAAACAAACAAATGAAAAATTAAAACTCCTTTTTATAATTAAAATGTATTTAATTATTTTAAAACAAATACACAAATAAATAAACAAATACATAAATAAATATTCTTTCTTGGTGGTGAAAAAAATCAGCAAAAAACATAAATTAAAAAAAAAAATTAAAATGTATTGATTTTTAAGAGTATTATAAATATAAACATTGTAGGGTTCATTATTATTATTATTATTATGATTATTATTATTATTATTATTATTGTCGTTGTTGTTGTTGTTGTTTTTGTTGTTGTTATAATTA
This sequence comes from Mugilogobius chulae, assembly GCA_038363315.1. Taxonomy (NCBI): domain Eukaryota; kingdom Metazoa; phylum Chordata; class Actinopteri; order Gobiiformes; family Gobiidae; genus Mugilogobius; species Mugilogobius chulae. The sequence goes on from JBBPFD010000032.1 coordinate 961,986, forward strand.
TTTTATTGACGTTTTTGGCACCCTAAAAAAATAATAAGAGAATAAAATGAAAAATAAAATACATAAATAATTTAATATTATAACCTTTTTATATATATATGTAAAACCAATTAACATAATTTGTAAAGATTACATTTTAAGGTGACCTACAAATTTTGATTTAATTTAATTAAATTTATTTTATTTTATTTTATTTTATTTTATTTTATTTTTTTTTATTTAATTTAATTTAATTTAATTTAATTTAATTTAATTTTAATTTATTTTAATTTATTTTAATTTCGGATGTATAGTTTTTATAATTATTTATTTTGTTCGATGGATCATTTTGTAAATTAATTTTGAATAGTTCTGTAATTGCCTCTTATTTGTAAAATATGAATTTCATTTTTATCCGGAGAACTCGGGGCATTTAAAAACGTGCGTCACTTTCCTGCGCCGCTCCCGGAAGTCGCCGCGCAGAGCCAAAATGGCGCCGTGTTGGAGCGAAACCACAGAAGCTGCAGATGTCGGTTAAAGAGCGAAAGTGCGCCGTTATTCACCTTCCTCTCCCCCGTGTGTGGACCTGAGCAGCGGACACCGAGCCTCCGGGACCGACACAACCGAACCACAGCCCGGGCCGAGCTTAAATGAGGTCAGTCTTTGCGTTTTATCCCCGGAAAAAACGAACGCAGCGTGTTAGCATGCTAGGCTAACGTGTCGAGTCACTGCAATCTCAAACACAGCTGCGATTTACGGGGAAATTTCACTAAAAGCACAAAGTTTACGCGTTTATGCAGTTTATAAACGTTTAATTTAACATGTTTTAGCTTAATAAACGAGCGCTTTTTGTGTAATTTTCACAGTAAAGGTCATAAACGTGTTGCTAGTTAAATTTCTCCGTCATAAACACATTTTTGCCCCAAACACGTGACGGTCCAATTATGTAAACAGCAGAAGTCTGTGCTTTTGGTCCGAGACTTTAAACACGTGAACAGCATTAGCAGCTTTTGCATTTGTGACATTTGTATTTGTTCTGTTTGTAAAAGAAGTGAAGAAGTTTGGACTGAAGCAGAACTAAACTAAACTGAACGGAAAATGACTCATGTTTGTGGACTTCTCCGTTAAAAGCGGCTGACTCAGGACTTTCTAGGTTTGTGGCCAGGGAAATGAAAACTGTTAAATGTCCTGGAGCCTGGTTATTGTGCACGTACCTTTTTAAAAGTTCTGAAATACTTAAACATTTAGAGTTTGGAATGAATAGTTTACTTCGGGTTTGTGCCATGAAAACATCATTTCTACAATCTCTAATGTAAATCTAAACAACAGAAAAGCACTTTTAAGACTTAGGCAAAGAAATACTTATAAAATATTCCACCCATTATCTTTTACAACATTAAATTCATTCAAACTTCATTCATCTGTGGAAGTATAAAGCAGAGAAGATGTTCACTAGTTTCTCTTTTCTCCCTCAGAGCCAAACCAAACAGTTTGTGCTTCATGATTAGCCTCTAACTACAATAATTAGTGGAAAATATAAAGTGTTTAACTACGTTTATAGATGTGTTTTTAATGCTGCGTTCCAGGCAACTGGGAACTGGTATATGTGCCACTTCCCACTTGTAAAAATGCGCTGGAACGCCACTCGAACTGGTTAATCCCACTTGTGAACTGGGACCTGGTCGAGGAAGCCCCACTTCACATACGAGCTCAACAATAACCACAATAAATTTATTTGAGGGGTTTAACTGACGCAAAAACAATGTAAATATTGATTACAAGTTATTTGCCGTTACTTTTGTTTAGCCTAAAGGTTAGCATTAGCCATAATGTTTACATACGAGTTGATTACGTTGGAACGCTCTGAAGTGGGAATTGGTATTTTTCAAGTGAGAAATGTCCCAGTTCCCAGTTGCCTGGAACGCAGCATAAGACAAGAAACTACAAGCTCACAATTTCGTCCAGTCTTCTCTGAAAATTAGGTCTGGGCATCAGGACGATTTACATTTTTTGACAATTCTCGTAGACTGTATTTTCTTACCTCCTTTAAGGTAAATACTATTATTGGCTTTTTCACAAGTTCTTACATAACAGTTAATGGGTAAATCTACTTGTTAAAGTTTGACTAATGTTGCCAAGCCTTTGAATAAACAAAAAAGAAAACAAGCAATTCAGCCTTTCAGCAAAATGTTTTAATTAATCAGTTAATTAAAACATTGTGTCTCGCTGCAAAACTGGTGTTATTAATTGTGGCATATTTTAAGTATTTTAGACATTACAAACAACTTTGCAGACATGAAAATACGCCAGAAAGAGCCAAAAATACCCTTATTATGAAGCAAAAGTGCAGCCCAGGGGCAAGCATAAAAAATCCAACCTCTAAACATAGTGTAGAAGTCAAGACCACAGAATCCCCAGACCAAGACCACTGAGGGTCAAGACCGAGACAAGGCCAAGACCTCAGACCATACAGTTGTTTTATACAAGTGTCACATGATGTCTTATTGTGCCGAGTCTATGACAGGTCACTGTGTCTCCTGCTGTGAGTTTAACAGAGTCTGGTGGTAGGTCTGGGCAATATCGTGATAAAAATGGAATGGTGAGCTCACTGTTGTGACGGTCTATTTTTTGGTGAAATCATCAAATTGTGATATCTCATTTCTCTATTTAATTCATCTGTTTTTTCAAATATAGACAATTATTCAACCTACTTCTCTCAGACTCACCCCGGGCTCACACTGCATCCAGTCCAACTCCGGTGCAGCCACCAGAGTCTTTACTTAACTTGAAAAGTCCAAGAGTGTCTCACACGGCTACAGTCCAGTCCGGTGTCTCCGGTACGTTTCGTTTGTTTCAAATTTTGGCCGGACGCCGGAGCACACCGGAGCCCTTTTGATGAAGTTGTGAAAACAAGACACAATAAACAGGAAACCAAGAGAGCGCTGGTGAAGTGAATCTGGTGATTTTCAAAGTAAAATCATTACTTTACCACTAATTAGGGATGCACCGATCCGATACCTGGATCAGATATAGGTGCCGATCCAGGACATTTTGCTGGATCGGGTATCGGCTCCATGATATCGGTTCAGCCTATACCGTGGCTGTGCCTTTAATTGGACATAATGAGACTAATTTACAGGCTGGTGTTGATCCATATCAATTCATAATATTGGGCTTTTTATTCAGATTAAGTTGTTAAGTTGTGACTTGTACTATAAACAACAGTTCCTAGCTCTCCGCAACACTGGTCCTTCGAGCCGGATTACTTCACCCATATCAGAGAAATGGACACAATGAGAACATCAATGAACGTGAGTGAAGCAACAGGACGGCCACGGCAATTACCAGCTTACCTCCAGGGCTACCAAGTCAGCCTCCCACAGTCCCTTATGTCTTATACTGCCCCTCATCAGGATGACAACTTAAGTGCCAGTGCTCAGCAGCTGCAGTTACTCAGCCTACAGACCGGGTCTGCTATCCATTGTGACCAGCTTTTACCTGCACTAGGGCTCCCAATCTGTCCTCCCCCAGCAGAAGCAGTCAATAAGCCAAGCCTGTGGAACACAACACCCCAAGCTAGTTTACATACCAGCCCACCAATGTTGTGTGAAAGGCCTCCATCTCCTGCCCAAAGTAAATGCTCTTTACAAAGTGACAGCTCCACAGAAGATTCCCTCAGTCAGCCAGGTTCGCCAGCATCACAGCTAAACGCTAGCCCAGACCTCCAACTACCCTGGGTAAGCACACAAGCAATAAACATGCGGCCAACTGCATATACGGCAATTCCAAGCACACTTTACCAGTCAAAAGCTATACCATCTAGCACCCCGAGTCATAGCCATTTCCAAAGAGACATTCTAACGCAGTCCCTTCCAGCTACAGTGACATCTATCACAGTTTGGAGCAGTGCCAAAGCAATCATTCCCTACACCAGCCAGCACGCTACAGACTGTCGCATCTACGGTGTACTTACCAGCCTATCAAATAATGAATCCACCACCTACAGTTGTGAATGCCCCACATAATAACCCAACACCAACTGTGCCAGGCCAATACCAGTTCAGCCCTCCAGCTGCAGTCTATCCAGCATATCATCCATCTTCAGCTGTGCAAACGTCACATCCTGGCTTTCAATCCATGACTCCAGCAAGCCATGCTGCACCATACTACCAGTCATCCTACGCTCCTCCTGCCATGCCACAGCATGTCTTCCAGCTCCCACCAGCTAGTATGGCACAGCCTGTTTATGCACCTTCACATACAACTACTGCGCCGCCGGTGCCTCAGCAATGGAGCTACCAGCCAGATCCGCCTCCACATCTTGCAATCCAGCCTCAGCTTCCCTCCATTATCCAGCCTGTTTATCAGTCAGTGCCAACACAGCAGGGTCCAGCTCCTCAGGTTTATCCCACTCTCCTGCCACAGTACACCATGTTGCAGTCTCCATACAGTCCACAACTGCCGAAGCAGCCTGTCCCTGTACCTGAACTGCCCAAGCTGGTTCGTGACAGCGAAAGAGAGTTTGCCGACCTCAAGATGGGGCTAGACCACCTTCTTGGCCCCCACACAGAGTTGTCAGAGCACTACAAGTACCGTGTACTCATGGACCACCTAGTCTTAGAAGAAGCTAGGCTTATTGCCCAGTCTTGCAGACATTATGCCCAGCCTTACACAGCTGCCATAGAGGCATTACAGCGCCAGTATGGACAGCCACACCAGCTCGCACAAAGTGAGATAGCCGCGATATTAAATGCCCCTGATGTCCGATCCGGAGACTCTAAAGGTTTTCAAAGCTTTGCTCTCAACGTTGACCTGCTGGTTGGAATGCTCATCTCATTGGAAGGGCCTAATGGGACAGAAATCATGTCAACTGGTCATGTTGACAGACTGCTTAGCAAGCTGCCAAAGTACATGAGAGACAGTTTTGTAGAGCACCTTCAAGTACAAGGCCGTCTTCACACAAGTCGACTCAACCCCTATAACCTCAAAGACCTCGCTGACTGGCTCAAGGTGAAAGCAGAAGCTCAAAGAATCTCTGCAAAAATGGCTCAGCGCCACCGTCCCGAAGAGCCTTCTGTCTCCAGGAGAGATAGACCCACTTTTTCCAAGCCACGTGTGCGGTCTGCATCTGTATATCACGGCTCTGACAAACCCAAAGCTGATAACAGTTCTCCTGCAGAGGCAATCTGCTCTGAGCCCAAGTCATCAAAGTCCAAGAAGCTATGCCTCTTTTGCAAGAGCACAGAGCACTATCTGTCACAATGCACTGAAATTGTTCAGCGTTCTCCAGACGACATCAGAAAATGGCTTGAGCGTAGTAAGCGCTGCTGTAACTGTGGTAGAACCAGCCACCAGCCAGAAGCTTGCACCTTAAAGAAACCATGTAGTGAGTGTCAAGAGATTCACCTGAGTGTTCTGCACAACGTTGCCAAGTCAAACTCACAAGTCTACCTCGTCACTCCACGCAGTCAAGCTACATTCAGCAATTCCAGACAAGGAGGAAAAGTGTATCTCAAAGTGGTGCCCATTATAATAAGTCACAGCGATAAGTCAATGAAAACCTACGCCATTCTGGACGATGGGGCTGAACGTACAATAATATTGCCAGATGCTGCCAAATACCTAGGACTCAAGGGTAAAACAGAGACCCTCACTCTACGCACTGTCCGTCAAGATATTGCCCAACTTGTCGGTGAGTCAGTTTCCTTTTATGTAGCTCCCCAAGCACGCCCCAGAGAACACCATCTCATCAAGGACGCTTACACGGCAAACCAACTAGCTTTGGCAGAGCAGTCCTACCCAATGGCCACACTGCAGAAACGTTACCGCCATCTACAGGGTCTTCCACTCCCGGACTTTTGTGAAGTACTTCCCTTGCTGCTAATCGGGGCGGATTGTACACATCTGATCACAGCAAAAGAGCCAGTGAGAGCAGGTCCAAAGGGCAGCCCGACAGCTATCCACACAAGTCTTGGATGGGCACTCCAGGGTCCAGATCGTATGGTATCTACAGCTGCCTCCTGTTACTTTACTTCCCTCACACAAGCACCTGACAATCTCTACCAGCACGTTGAACGTCTCTGGCAGCTGGACGTCCTCCCATATCGAAATGAAAAGTTGGCAGTCCGATCTCATCTTGACCAGGAGGCTATCAACATCCTTGAGACACGTACTGAGAGAGTTAAGGTCGGTGACACACTCCGCTACGCCACACCATTACTCCGCCTCCAAAGTGCACCTTCACTGAAGGCCCCAGCCGAAGCAGTCATGCCCCTTCTTCGTGGAACAGAAAGACAGATTTGGCTAAACAATATGAGGCCGAAATACAGAAGCTCATCAGTGGAGGTTGTGTGGTGAAGCTCAGTGAAGAGGAGGTAAAGGCATCAAAAGAGTCATGGTTCATACCCCATCACCTCGTCCACCACAACGGAAAACCCCGCCTTGTATGGGACGGCTCATTCGCCTATAATGGTCTCTCACTTAATGAACAGCTTCTCGCAGGCCCCACGCTTGGTCCATCTCTCATCGGTGTCCTTCTGCGTTTTCGCCAGTATGCAGTGGCTATCAGTGGAGATATCCGAGCAATGTTCCACCAAGTTTGTCTCCTGCCTGACGACCAGACACTACTGAGATTTGTGTGGAGAAACTTGCAGCAAGAGCAGAAGCCTCAAGTTTACCAGTGGTGCGTTCTTCCATTTGGGACAACCAGCAGTCCTTGCTGCGCGACGTTTGCCCTGCAAAGACACGCAAGAGATTATGCTGAGGGCAATGAAGATGTCTTGGAGTCGATCGAACAGTGTTTTTATGTCGACAACTGTTTGCAAAGCCTTTCAACACCAGAATCGGCAAAGATTCTAATCGACAAACTCCGGCAGGTCTTGGCTTCAGGCGGTTTCGAGATTCGACAGTGGGCAAGCAATGTACCAGCCGTCATCGCCCATCTACCTCCTACTGCTCGCTCAGAGAGTGCAGAGCAATGGTTGGCAGAGAAAAGTCCTGACCCACAAGAGCCAGCTCTCGGCCTAAAGTGGCATTGTCCAACAGACCAACTCAGCTTCAAAGCTAAGCCTCCTGAGAGTCAAACTATCACAATGCGACATGTCTACAAAGTGCTAGCCCGGCAGTACGACCCGCTTGGTATCATCATCCCCTACACGACACGAGCGAAAGTCCTCGTTCAAAGGTTGTGGGCAAAGAAAAGAAGCTGGGATGACCCTAACCTTCCTCCTGAGATCATTGAGGCATGGTCAAGCTGGGAGAGAGAACTTCCGGAACTGGCAGGTGTGTCTATTCCCCGAACATATGCTCCATTAGAAACTGCCACTGAAGTTACAGAGTACACACTCCACGTCTTCTGTGACGCATCTGAGCAGGCGTATGGTTCAGTTGCCTACCTTGCCACAACATCCAGCGATGCAGTCCATGTCTCCTTCGTCATGGCCAGGTCGAGAGTAGCACCGAAGCGGCAACAGTCAATGCCACGTCTAGAGCTTTGTGCGGCGCTTACTGGAGCTCAACTCTCCTCTCTTATTCATCGAGAGCTCACGCTAAACATCACAGAGACCTATCTATGGACTGACTCAACTACGGTCCTGACCTGGCTGACATCAGAATCCTGCAGATTCAAGGTCTTCGTTGGGACCAGGGTGTCAGAGATTCAAGACCTGACTGCCTCACACACCTGGCGGTACGTAGATACAGCAAACAATCCGGCTGACGACTTAACAAGGGGTAAGACCCTAGCTGAGCTGGCCATTCCAAACCGATGGATTCAAGGTCCCGCCTTTCTTCGCTCTCCACAGCATGCATGGCCTCAAACTCCAGACTCTGTCAACGCAGCAGACCCCTCAGAGCTCAAGCAAACCATATTCTGTGGCCTCACGCAAACACAGCCTTCAGATCCATTGCTTGACATCACACAGTTCAGTAACTGGGAAGACTTAGTAAACGCCATGCGCCAGTTGCTTCACGGGGCGGCTGCCAGCTCATCTGCGCCTCTTCCTGATCTTCATCAAGTCCGAGTTCATCTGCTGAAGCTCAGCCAAACAGAGAGTTTTCCTGAAGAAGTCAAGTGCCTGAAGGCTGACAAGCCTGTCTCCGGTAGCAGCAAGCTGATTTCATTAGCTCCTGAGATTGATTCGGAGTTGGGCCTTATTCGAGTTGGAGGTCGACTTAGACGCATGGAGACTGGCCCTAATGACATCTATCCTATTGTGCTTGACCCCAGTCATGCTGTCACAAGGCTCATCATCAAAGACATGGACGCACGTCTCCTGCACCCAGGCACAGATAGGGTCTTTGCCGAGCTCAGGCGGCAGTATTGGATCCTGCGGGGAAGACAGGCAGTGAAGAAGTACCAAAGGACCTGTACAGAATGCATCAAATGGAAAGGAAAGCCTTCAGTCCCCTTAATGGCAGACCTTCCTCCAGCCCGTCTGCGACTCTTGAAACCCCCATTCTTCTCCACAGGAGTGGATTGTTTCGGCCCATATATCATCAAAGTCGGGCGCCGAAACGAGAAGCGATGGGGAGTGATCTTCAAGTGCCTCACTACACGATGCGTTCACCTAGATCTGCTTGCAGGCCTTGATGCTGATTCCTTTCTCCTAGCGCTGAGAAGATTTGTGGCACGAAGAGGAACTCCTTCGGAGATACTCTCAGACCAAGGCACTAATTTCAGGGGAGCGGAGACAGAACTAAAGGAGGCCTTCGCAGCAATGGCTCCAGAGTTACAAGAGAAGCTTGCAAAAACCCAGATCAAGTTCTTGTTTAACCCACCAGCAGCGCCACACTTTGGTGGAACATGGGAGCGCGAAATACAGTCTGTCAAGAGAGCTCTCCAGGTGGTCATTGGCAATCAGTCCCTCCATGAAGATGTTCTTCTCACCCTTTTGATCGAGATAGAGGGCATCCTCAATGCCAAGCCCTTAGGCTATGTCTCATCAGACATCGCTGACCTGGATCCTGTCACGCCTAACATGCTGTTGATGGGGCGGCGTGATTCCTCTCTACCCCAAGTGTCTTATGCTCCTGACACTCTCACAAGAAGAAGATGGCGCCACTGTCAGATGATGGTGGATCACTTCTGGGCCCAATTCCTCAGACATTACCTTCCTTCTCTACAAGCCCGGCAGAAGTGGCGGCGGCCTGCTGAGGACCTCGTCCAGGACACGGTGGCCATGATAGTTGATCCTCAGCTCCCGAGGGCGCAGTGGCCTATTGGAAGGGTCGTCAAGGTGGTCAAGAGTGCAGATAGTCATGTTCGGTCTGCTGAGGTTCAAGTCGGGGAGAAGACGTATCTGCGGCCGGTGGCACGTCTCATCCAGCTACCTGCCATTCCAGACAACGACGGGACCAGTCCAGAGACTCCAGCAGCACCCTTAGGAATTTAGTAGTCTTTACATAATAGCTAGGCTATTCTGGGGGCGGCTGTTGTAAATTCCTTGTTATTGCTACGTTTTTTGAGTAGAAACTGTTCAGTATTTAATTTCGTGTATTTACATCAGGCATCTAGTTGGGCAGCTAAGGGGTCTTTAATTTGGTGTTTTTGGCAACAGGCGTTCTGTAAGACAGCTAAGAGTTCTTGGAATCAGAGAAAGTTTGCTGTGCTGTTGTGAAAAGCATGCTCTTTGTCCTTTACTATGAACGTCTGAGTTTGTGATAAAGGTGGGTGCTAATGAGGTGTTAATGACGATTCATTCATATGCAAATTAGGCGCGATATTTCGGCGCTAGTTTAAGCTAAGCTAGTTGTGTTTTGTGTTTTTCATGTGTGAGCAGGGCTAGCCACGTTTTAGTTAGCATGTTATTAAGTTAGCAGTATTTCTTATTATACATATCTATTATTTCAGATACCAGTACAAACTGTAAGGACGAAGTCTGCATCAGCAATAAATTCATGTTCCCCATCCCACTGTGTCCTCACTCTCTAACCGGGGTCTGAATGGATGAGGTGTTCCAGCGAGTCCCCCAAAGTCATCATACAGTCCTAGCTCTCCGCAACAGTTACATAACACAATATGACCAAATGTATTAAGTTTTTCAAATAAAAAGAAGCAATTTCAGTCCTTTCACTAGTATCGGTTGATATCGAGTATCGGCAGATGGTTAAAACCAAATATCAGGATCGATATCGGAACAGAAAAAGCTGGATCGGTGCATCCCTACCACTAATAATACAAAATACGATATTTACACAATTATGTAACACATAGAATGTAAATAAACCTCCCGTACTTACCCAATGTGCGGCGAAAAATCAAACAGAAAATCAACTGACGTGAAATAAGTCCAAAACTCGGCGCATGTGTTCAGTGATCGTGTATTCTCCCACGTTGAGCGTGAGCCTCCGTGAGTTCGGGGTCTCGCGAGGTCGGCAGCAGAGCCTGTGGCTGCAGCAGGACTGCAGACCACCGTAGCTAATGTGAGTCACCCACCGTAGCTAGACCGGTCCGGTGACTGCACCGGAGTTGGACTGGAGGCAGTGTGAGCCCGGGGTGAGAGTTTGTTTCTTTATATTGAGTTTGTTTGTCTGTTTTTAATAGTTTTATGAGTTTTGAAGCTCATGTGTTGAGCCTTTTGTGCTGCAGCTTCAAGTCAAGTTACAGGTGAATTTTAGCAATTTTCCAGGTTACAATATGAATATTGTATTGAGAAATGTCAATGTTTGTCTTCTTCAGCTGGACATGGCGGAGAGGCGGGTGGAGTTTAGTTTAATAATGTTTGTTTTCTTCAGCTGGACATGGCGGAGAGGCGGGTGGAGTTTAGTTTAATAATGTTTGTTTGTTTTACTCAGCTGGACATGGCGGAGAGGCGGGTGGAGTTTAGTTTAATAATGTTTGTTTTCTTCAGCTGGACATGGCGGAGAGGCGGGTGGAGTTTAGTTTAATAATGTTTGTTTTCTTCAGCTGGACATGGCGGAGAGGCGGGTGGAGTTTAGTTTAATAATGTTTGTTTTACTCAGCTGGACATGGCGGAGAGGCGGGTGGAGTTTAGTTTAATAATGTTTGTTTTACTCAGCTGGACATGGCGGAGAGGCGGGTGGAGTGCCAGTGGAAGAGACACATCTGTGAGCAGCTGAAAGTCCGAGATCGAGTCCAGAGACAAGCCTTTGAGGAGATCATCCACCAGTGTGAGTGTTTAACATTAATTATACTAAAATAACTCAAACGATTCTTTGTGTCTGCAGTCATAAGTCGGTGTAGAAGCACTCGAGTGTTATAAAAGCTTCATACTAGGGCCCGACCGATATATCGATTGGCCGATATTTTTGGCCGATATGAGTACTTACAGGTCGATCCAAAATATTGGCCAAAATATCGCTGATATACCGCCGATATTTAGTGCATGTTGTACCTCATTTTAAAGCTTAGATCTTCCCGAATACAACTATTCTTTTCAATCACCAATCAAATCAGTATTTAGCGCGGTTATTCCATTTATTTGTGGAGGTGTTTTATTGTCGGACTGCACCTGAACGCAGCACCAGACTGACGCTCTGCATCACTCACTGCACTACTAGCCCGCTCTGAGGCAGCGCTGGATTTAAACGCTCTCAACTCCGCTACTAACGCAAGAAAAGGAAATATCTTCATCACAGATGACGCCACAACAACAGAAAGGACTTTTATTTCATCAAAATGTCCGTATGGAGAAGAGGGACGATCCTCGTCAGAAAGGACACACGGCTGCTGCAAGAAGAACAAGAAGTTGGCTTTCTCACTACTTTCTCGTTTGGAGTTGGAATAAAGGAATTATTTTAGTGAAGACTTGGAGTCTGAGAAGAGGTTATCTGACCAGTGAGTGTTGAAAACGTGTTCGTTTTAACTTTTAATGTTGTTACCTCACAGTAACTAGAAGTTAGCGGTTAGCTTATGATTCTAGAACAATAACATTGCCTCAGCTCGTTCTCTCTGTGACTGTAAAGCGTTGTCTGTGTCCATGCCCACTGGGCACATATTGACATGTAAATTAGTCATGAAAAGAGGTGTTAATGGTCGGTATTTGCACATTTTAATTACGGCGACGTCGTGCATATTAAAGGGACTGTACCTGATTTTTGCATCCTAAAAATGTAAACAAACAGAAATAATTAATTTGAACCTTTTTCCTTCAGGCTACATGATTTCCTCACGTAGCTAATGCATTCTGAGCTTCAGAATTGTTCATCATGATGAGTTTTAATGTTTTTTCACAGCTTTTAACAGCGAGGTGAGTCACTATGCTAACAACAGTTAGCCACAATGCTAAAAACAAAAACAGAAAAAGCTGCACACAAACGGGATTTTATTAGACATAGACAGGACTTTGGGGACTAATTTCCACCTGATTAGATACATTAACAAGACATCAGTGCTGAGGGGAAACTGCTTTTAAGTTATCTTGTTGCAAAAAAATCGAGTACAGTCCCTTTAAAGAGGTTAACTGCACCTAGCCTCTTGAATTCACTTCAGTTGTACAGGACTACCAAAAATAATGTGATACAAACAAGTTCCAAGCCTTTAAAGTCACTCATAAGAGGCAAAGTAACACTAAATGTGACCTAAATAAACCCCAATTAAAATAAATAAAGCCAGACAGTTTTTTTAACACCTGCTCCTAATAAAAAAGTATTTTTCTATTTCTAGTTATATCAGCTGTCTTATCGGCTATCGGCCCCGAGCCTCCTTTATATCGTTATCGGAATCTGTTCCCAAAAAGCCATATCGGTCGGGCCCTAGTTACTGCTTAAGTTCAGTTCATTATGTTTCAGATCTGAACTGTTAAAAGTCTAATTCCTGTCTTGTGTTTTCAGATAATCGTCTCCTGGAGAAATCCGACCTTCAGGCTGTTTTATCAGAGCGATACCAGAGCGACAAGTATGAGCACAAACACGACGGCAGGTCAGTTTAACCCTACACCTGTCACTTCAGGGCTTAAAGTTCTCAGTCACTGTGACGGATTTCAGTCAAATTAAAAAAAATATAGGAACATTTCCGTTAGGGATATTTTCTTAAACGTTCATCTGATAAGTGGCTACTGTATCTATCATGGCCTGTCAGGCGTTCTGTTGATTTATTCACATTAAAAAGTGGATTCTTTGTCCAAATCCGACAAGGTAATCATAGTAACATCATATACCACGGCCAAGAACTGCTCCTGTAAAAAAGCAGAAGAAATTCCTCTAAAATCCACCAAAATGCAGGAAATTACTTCTGTTTTCAGCAAAAGTTTCTGGAGGAGGACCCAGAGCCTCCTTTTAAAAAATTTTCAGTCAAATAATTTTTTTTTTGCTTTAACCCCACTACACACACCTGATGAGACAAACGGAGCCGGAGCAGAAAAATTAACCGGGTTACACTTAGTTATAAAGTCAGCTCTGTAGTTCATCTGTAGTTCATCAGGCCAGAGCTGTGTTTGTGTTTATGAAGTGATTTTTTTATTTTGTTGTATTCGTATTGAATGTTTGCTTTTAACACTGCAGCAAAACCGTTTCCCATTGGAACTAGGATGAAGTTTTTTTTGGTGGCAATGTGGTTAGTACTTTTGCCTCACAGCAAGAAGCTCACTGGTTCAACTCCTGTACACTCTGTGATCTGTAAAAAGAACATCATGACTAAAGGTTTTGACTGTAAATCGTCTGTATGTGTTTGTGCAGCGCTGGGTCAGACTCAGGCCGGAGCGACGCTCTGCAACAGGAAATGGCCCAAATGAGAATCAGACACCAGGAAGAGCTGACGGAGCTGCACAAGAAGAGAGGAGAGGTGAGTTAGAAGTGTTTTATAAAAGAAAAGTCCCAAATCTGACTGAAATACACCAGGAGGAGCTGCACAAGAAGAGAGGAGAGGTGAGTTAGAAGTGCTTTATATAAGAAAAGTCCCAAATCTGACTGAAATACACCAGGAGGAGCTGCACAAGAAGAGAGGAGAGGTGAGTTAGAAGTGCTTTATATAAGAAAAGTCCCAAATCTGACTGAAATACACCAGGAGGAGCTGCACAAGAAGAGAGGAGAGGTGAGTTAGAAGTGCTTTATATAAGAAAAGTCCCAAATCTGACTGAAATACACCAGGAGGAGCTGCACAAGAAGAGAGGAGAGGTGAGTTAGAAGTGCTTTATATAAGAAAAGTCCCAAATCTGACTGAAATACACCAGGAGGAGCTGCACAAGAAGAGAGGAGAGGTGAGTTAGAAGTGCTTTATATAAGAAAAGTCCCAAATCTGACTGAAATACACCAGGAGGAGCTGCACAAGAAGAGAGGAGAGGTGAGTTAGAAGTGCTTTATATAAGAAAAGTCCCAAATCTGACTGAAATACACCAGGAGGAGCTGCACAAGAAGAGAGGAGAGGTGAGTTAGAAGTGCTTTATATAAGAAAAGTCCCAAATCTGACTGAAATACACCAGGAGGAGCTGCACAAGAAGAGAGGAGAGGTGAAAAAAGACAGTTTTAAATGAGAAATGACTCAAATCTGACTGAAATACACCAGGAGGAGCTGCACAAGAGACAGGGCTCCCAGGGGGTCTTAAAAATAGGGATGTCCCGATCCAATCTCGTGGTTTCAGACTCGATCGGAATCAGACATTACCTCCCGATTAGGACTCGGAAATATTTATTCTCATAACTTACTTTAAAATCAGATCTAGGAAAAAAGAAACGCAACACTCAGTTTTCTGAGTTTTGGGGGGGCAGAATAATTTTCTTTTTGAGATCCGTCTGTTTCATATGAACCCTACATCCATTTCTAATCCTCAGACCAACTCTTGTGGCGTTTACACATTTTGGAGTCCAAAAACACAACCAAACAATAGAACAACCCCCAAACCAAAAGTGACAGGAGTTTCATCAGACTGTCAATAGTTCACGTGACGCCCGTTGGCATCTTGGACAGCGGTTATTCGTCGCCTCATGGATCGGCAGTAGTGTCTGAGTTGATCCTGTGGAATTGCCGCCCATTTTTCCACCAGTACCGCCCTCAGCTGCTGCTGAGTTTCTCCTATAGTGTCCTGTACACCCAATCTCGACCATCTGCTCTGAAGCACTGGAACCTTTTTTTGTCACTGAACACGACTTGGGACCACCTCTGCAAAGTCCAAAGACGATGTTCAGCACCATTCGACCCCAGCTCGGCGATGTGGGGGGTAACCACTGATCCAACATATGGCCAATATGGTCGAATACAGGTCAGCATGGAGGCGATTACGGATGATTCTGGCCAACACTGGCCTGTGATGTGTCCCAATGGTCTCGGCTGAGGACCTGGTGGCGGCTGAACCTGTTACGGAGATGTGCAGGGCGGTTGGTGCGGTCTTGTGCAGCTGTCATTACACGGGGGTGACCAGTACGAGGGCGGTCATTAGAGGAACCAGTGGCCTGGTATCGCTCCGTAAGACGACTAATGGTGGAGCGGTGGACTCCAAACACCCTGGAGACAGATAAACAACACAAACCAGCTTGGAGCAGCCAATAGCTCCATCCCTCTCTGGTTGCGACAATCGTGGCATCGTGAAGAAGTGTGTTTTTGGCTTCATTCTGGTGCCTTTTATAGAGAAGACTTGAACACAGTTAACCAGCGGAAAAAGTCAACTCTGAGTTTCAAACATGATTTTGTGTGAATAAACGACCCTGTAATGCACTCTTTATTGTTTTCACAATCAGTCAAGCCAAACCAAGAAATCTGTTCACCTGTCTTCAGCTTACTGTGGACTGAAACCCTGGTGCTAGCCTGTTTTTCCAAATGTACTCGTTTTCTAAGGAATTTTTGAAAATTAAAATGTTGCGTTTCTTTTTTCCTTGAGTGTAGTTACGCAGTGGCACAGAGTGACCCTCAATTTACACCAAAGCTGCAGCAGCGCGTAACTGTAGCAGCACGTCATACAGCCGTCATACGCGCAGGATACGCTCATAATGGAATCAAGTCTGATTTGTTTCTGACAATTTACACCAGAAGTGTGAGACGTCTGACGTCCCTCAAATAGATCTCCCTCTAATCTCCCTCCCTCTAATTTATCAGCGTCAACGACGCGTCTCCCGGACTTTTTAGCAGGAAAAAGCCGCGCAGAGACAAAATAAAGTTCCGATGCTCTTTCAAAATACACACATGGACAAAATTGTTGGTACCCCTCCGTTAAAGAAGGAAAAACCCACAATTCTCACTGAAATCACTTGAAACTTACAAAAGTAACAATAAATAAAAAAATATTTAAAATAAATCATTAAAATCAGCCATTACTTTTGAATTGTTGATTAACATAATTATAAAAAAAAACCTAATGAAATGGGGCTGGACAAAAATGATGGTACCCATAACTTAATATTTTGTTGCACAACCTTTTGAAGGCAATCACTGCAATTAAACGATTTCTGTATTTGTCAATGAGCGTTGTGCAGCTGTCAGCAGGTATTTTGGCCCACTCCTCATGAGCAAACTGCTCCAGTTGTCTCAGGTTTGATGGGTGTCTCCTCCAAATGGCACGTTTCAGCTCCTTCCACAGATGTTCAGTGGGATTCAGATCTGGGCTCATGGAAGGGTGTTTTTAGAATAGTCCAACGCTTTTCTCTCAGCCATTCTTGGGTGTTTTTAGCTGTGTGTTTTGGATCGTTGTCCTGTTGAAGACCCATGACCTGCGACTGAGACCAAGCTTTCTGACACTAGGCAAAGTCCCAAATCTGACTGAGAAACCCCAAGAGGAGCTGCACTAAGGCCTAAAGTCACTGGGATAGGTGGTTTGGAAACGACTGTAGTTAAAATCCTGACTCAGTTTAGTTTTGGTTTTAATCTTTATAATCACTTCTGACTGGAGTTTTAATCTAAATCTGTTGTTTTTGTTTTGCAGTTGGCTCAAAACGTCATCGACCTGAACAACCAAATCCAACAGAAGGACAAAGAGATCCAGAGCAACGAGGCAAAGTCAGTGTTTTTCTTTCACTTTTATGAACACTTTTATAACCTCTGACACTAAAACATAAGACTGTCCTCTTCTTCAGATCGTTCAGGTTTAAGGTCCTGAGTCAGTCTAGAAGTTTAACAGAATAAAACCTCTCAGTAATGACAGAAACTTAAAGTATGTTTGTGTTTTTTTCCTCTGATCAGTTGCTCAACAGCAGCAGCTCAGTGACTCACGGCTCTGACATGAGACTGAAATAGACTTTTATCTGATCCAGTCACATCTGTGGAACGGCTCCAGAACAATCAGCTTCTTCAGTGTTTACATTGTTTGGATTTTTGCTGCATCATTCACTGTGAACGAGATACTAGGAAAACAATATTCTCATAATCATCTGAAGTAAAGACACGTGTTAGAATCTATCAGAGATCCTCCCAGTGTTTGTGTTGTTAGTGCTGGATAGTCTGCTCCGGAGGGACGCTGATTAACCCTTTCTTTGAGAATGTAATGTAGAATGACAAAATGCAGAAAAATTGTCTTTTCACATTACTTTATATGTTTGATTCACGTCTTCTGGATAAGTCACTTTCAGATCCATAGTTTCAGCCTTAAAGCAGCGTCCAGGGTCAGAAGTGGAACATTTTTCTGAGTTTAAGTTTCCCGATACTCCTCCCTGTATCGATAAGCGTATTGCAAACAAGTTTGTCATGATAAATCCTGATATCGATACATCGAGTACAGCCCCAGTATTCACAAAGTTTAGTCCAGGGATTCTTCTCGTTTGTGTGTCCTGAGCTCTCAATGTCCATAACTCGTATATTTCCTCGATTCTGACAAAAACACAAGGCTATTTTAACCATAAAAGACAACAAATGAACTTTATGTTAACAGCAAAACAAACGCGATTTCCTCAATTAAAAAAACTGTTGACACGACTGAACCAGAATCCTAAACTATCATTTCGACAATTGCTTGCCGAGTGCTGTGATGGCCAAGTTTGAAAAGCCTCGGTCTCCTGCCCGGGAGATTCAGGTACAAATCCCAGGTGGGACAAAATCATTTTCTTTCACCTCTGCACTTATGCATACTGTACTGCCAAATAAATAGAGCATAGAATTATAAATGTGCTCTCTCCACCTGACACAGGCATTATTCTGCTTCTACATGAGTCACAGATACACACTGCGGTTAATGCTTGAAAGCTGGAAGTTGGTTGTGTTTAAGGACAAGCAACCAAGGCTGTGCATCTGGGGCAAGTTTGATGCTCCATATGTGAATGCACCATAGAGTTAAAATACATTTCTGGAAATATAAAGTCTTAAACTCTTCACCTGGAGAATCAAAACTGATATTTCTCTGTTTTGGTTTAACATAGGGATGGGACGAGACAGAATTTTCACAAGACGAGCCACGAGATTGGGTCTATGAGATTCGGACGAGATTTTGAAAAAAATCATTTGACATTATTTGACAGGTTGATTTCGCGAGATCTTGTGGAACGAGATCTCGTCCCATGCCTATTAAAATATTACTGTGTAGCAACAGAAATGACCCCATTACCATCAGCGTGCCTCATAAAGGCAGGACTTTCTCCACCAGGTGCTGCTGATGGTTTTGAGGCCACACAAACTTTGACTGTGACTGTGCAGGATATGTGAATGTTACACTGATATTAGGCATTCACAACCGCACGTAGAGAGTAAAAACTTTAAAATGCAGTAATTAGATTCTCTGGATTTTTATGTTTTCAGGATGTTGGAGTATCAGCAGCAGATCAGCTCTTTGGAGGGAGACTGTCGAGAGCTCAGAAACACGTTACAGGTAAAAACACAGACATGTTTTACTGCTCAGACCAATCACACACGGTTCAGCTTCACTTCTGTGTCAGTGAAAGAGTGAGAGCAGCTCAGAAACACGTTACAGGTAAAAACACAAACATGTCACTGCAGCAGAGAAACTTCAGACCGGTCACACACGGTTCAGATAAAGTACCGTCGTTTTCTTCTTCTACTTCTTTGTCTACTTTTACTATTTCGTCTTCGTCTACTTCTACTTCTTCGTCTACTTCTACTTCTTCGTCTACTACTTCTTCGTCTACTTCTACTTCTTCGTCTACTTCTTCGTCTACTTCTACTTCTTCGTCTACTTCTACGTCTTCGTCTACTTCTACTTCTTCGTCTACTTCTACGTCTTCGTCTACTACTTCTTCGTCTACTTCTACTTCGTCTACTTCTACTTCTTCGTCTACTTCTACTTCTTCGTCTACTTCTTCGTCTACTTCTACTTCTTCGTCTACTTCTTCGTCTACTTCTACTTCTTCGTCTACTTCTACGTCTTCGTCTACTACTTCTTCGTCTACTTCTACTTCGTCTACTTCTACTTCTTCGTCTACTTCTACTTCTTCGTCTACTTCTCCTACTTCTACTTCTTCGTCTACGTCTACTTCTACTTCGTCTACTTCTACTTCTTCGTCTACTTCTACTTCTTCGTCTACTTCTACTTCTTCGTCTTCTACTTCTTCGTCTACTTCTACTACTTCTACTACTTCTACTTCTTCGTCTACTTCTTCGTCTTCTACTTCTTCGTCTACTTCTACTTCGTCTACTTCTACTACTTCTACTTCGTCTACAAGTGCTGGTCAACGAATTAGAATAATTTGAAATGGTGCAATCATGAAATTCTTTGAATGCATTTGTTGTGCAGAAAGAAAATCAGGTGTTCACCGCACCTGTCCTACTCGTTAGAGTAATCACAGAACTCGTTACCTGTAAAAAACCTGCTCAGCTGAGCTTTCCAAAAGGTCCATTTAGGCCATTTAACTGTGACACTGTTGTTCCATTGAATTAGAATAATGGAGGAAACCGTTTCATTGAATTAGAATAATTTTTATTATAATTAGAATCATCACTTTCTCAGTATTTTTTTGGCTGCCCCCTTGGCTTGTATGACTGCCTGAAGTCTCCGCGGCATCGATTTGACCAGCTTGTCGCAAGTTTACGCACTCACAGCTTCCCAAGCAGTGGCGATGTTCTGCTTCAGTTGGTCCAGCTTAGTCGGCTTTCTGTCGCGAATTTTCCGCTTGATGATGGCCCAAAGGTTTTCAATGACTCGGCTTCAAATATCGCGTTCCAGCAGTAAAACCCATAGACATACTATGGTAAAACCGATGCTGAACAAGAAACAAATGCAGAAACGGCTGAAGTGGGCCAAACAACACGGCGAGTGGACTGCTGAAGACTGGCAGAAAGTGGTCTTCAGTGACGAATCACGCTTCTGCATCTCCTTCGGTGACCAAGGTCCTCGTGTCTGGCGTCGTGGTGGCGAAACCTACAACCACGAGTGCGTGAAAAGATCAGTCAAGTTTCCCCAGAGCGTTATGGTCTGGGGATGCATGTCTGCTCGAGGTGTAGGGAAACTCTGCTTCCTCAAGAAGACTGTCAATGCTGCCGTATATCAAGATGTTCTGGAAACGTTCCTGATTCCGACTGTTGAGGAACACTTCGGCGAAGAAGACTTCATATTTCAACAGGATCTTGCACCGGCTCATGCGGCAAAGTCGACCAAAGATTGGTTCACTAGAAAACAGCTTGAAGTTTTGGCATGGCCGGCCAACTCGCCTGACCTCAATGTCATTGAAAACCTTTGGGCCATCATCAAGCGGAAAATTCGCGACAGAAAGCCGACTAAGCTGGACCAACTGAAGCAGAACATCGCCACTGCCTGGGAAGCTGTGAGTGCATAAACTTGCAACAAGCTGGTCAAATCGATGCCGCGGAGACTTCAGGCAGTCATACAAGCCAAGGGGGCAGCCAAAAAAATACTGAGAAAGTGATGATTCTAATTATAATAAAAATTATTCTAATTCAATGAAACGGTTTCTCCATTATTCTAATTCAATGGAACAACAGTGTCACAGTTAAATGGCCTAAATGGACCTTTTGGAAAGCTCAGCTGAGCAGGTTTTTACAGGTAACGAGTTCTGTGATTACTCTAACGAGTAGGACAGGTGCGGTGAACACCTGAATTTCTTTCTGCACAACAAATGCATTCAAAGAATTTCATGATTGCACCATTTCAAATTATTCTAATTCGTTGACCAGCACTTGTACTTCTACTTCGTCTACTTCTACTTTTCGTCTACTTCTACTACTTCTTCGTCTACTTCTACTTCTTCGTCTACTTCTACTTCTTCGTCTACTACTTCTACTTCGTCTACTTCTATTCGTCTACTTCTACTTTTCGTCTACTTCTACTTCTTCGTTACTACTTGCTACTTTTCTGTCTACTTCTATTCTCTTCTGTACTTCGTTCTACTTCTAACTCTTCCTTCGTACTACTTCGCTACTTCTATCGTTCTACTTCTACTTCTTCGTCTACTTCTACTTCTTCGTCTACTTCTTCTTCTCTTCGTCTATCTACGTCTACTTCTTGTCTATTCTACTTCGTCTACTTCTACTTCGTCTACTTCTACTTCTTCGTCTACTTCTACTTCTTCGTCTACTCTACTTCGTCTACTCTACTTCGTCTACTTCTACTTCGTCTACTTCTACTCTTCGTCTACTTCTACTTCGTCTACTTCTTACTCTTTCTTGTCTACTTCTACTTCTCTTACTTCTATGTCTACTTCTACTTCGTCTACTTCTACTCTCGTCTACTTCTACTTCTTCGTCTACTTCTACTTCTCTACTTCGTCTACTTCTACTCTACTTCGTCTACTTCTACTTCTTCGTCTACTTCTACTTCTTCGTCTACTTCTACTTCGTCTACTTCTACTTCTTCGTCTACTTCTACTTCGTCTACTTCTACTTCGTCTACTTCTACTTCTTGTCTACTTCTACTTCTTCGTCTACTTCTACTTGTCTACTTCTACTTCTTCGTCTACTTTACTTCGTCTACTTCTACTTCTTCGTCTACTTCTTCGTCTACTGCTACTTCGTCTACTTCTACTTTGTCTACTTCTACTTCTTCGTCTACTTCTACTTCTTGTCTACTTCTACTCTACTTCGTCTACTTCTATTTCTACTTCTTCTACTTCTACTTCTCTTCTCTTGTCTTCTACCTCTCTACTTCTATTACTTTTACTTCTACTCCTACTACTTCTACTTTTTCTCCTTTACTTCTACTTCTTCTACTACTTGTGTGTTTGTGTAAGTGTTAGAGGAGCTCAGTCAGACCACACGCTCTGTCTGTATTCTCCTGTTTTTCTCCAAGACTTTACGTATAAGTTGTGCGTTTGTGGAAGGTCGATGATGAGCTGTAAAAGGTCTGAGCTGGCCACGCCCCTCTGCAGCGCCTCAAACTCCCATGAGCCTTTGCTCTGCTCCCAGCATGCCTCAGTGACACTCGCTGGAACAGAGCGCGCTCACAGCAACAGGAAGTGACGTCACAGGGGGCGGAGCCTGCAGCGAGCTCCTGCGGCTCCGCCGGTGATGATGTCACTGCTACAGACCAATCAGAGCGGAGCCAGAGGCCGAGGGGCGGAGCCACGGTGATCCCAAGTTTTCAAGCTGAGACCTTCCAGCACTAAACAAATGAAACTTACTTAAACCTTACTTAAATCTCACTTAAATCTTACTTACCTTCCAGTTTTAGGGAGACTTTAGCAGCTGTAGTTCTAAACATTTACACAGTCAGAGCTTGTTGCTTTGCTCATTTTTCTCATCAAAATTAGGAATGGGCAATATATCAGTATCGGCCCATCCCTAATGAAAATATTACAGAATGAGTCTGTATGATTTCTGAAGTTAGAAACAGAGTTCTACCTGTGACATCACAAAACTGGGACATGAGAGTGTTTTCTGAGGCTCAGAGGAGAGAGAACAGTGAGTTTGTTTAAGCAGAGCGAGGCTGTGGAGGAGGACACAGACGAACGCAGGAGGTTCGAGTCTGACCACAGTCCTGTGTGGGGGTGGATGTTAAGGATTTATCGATACTACTACTCTTATCGATCTGGTCTTTTAACGGTTCTCTTATTGGTACTTTTACTCCTGTCATACACTGAGTGTGAGTTCGGTGTGAGGCGGGACTTAGAAAGTGCTTAAAACCCAATACTTCCTTGTTCACAGACCTCGGAGCAGAGCGAGCACATGTCCGAGAGTGGCGCGAGTGTGAGGAAAGAATCCGTACAGAGTCTGTTTTTGTCGGAGGTCGCAGTGGTCTGATGTGACTTTCAATTCATAATACGAGCATTCTCGCGAGAATCCACGTGAATCTGTTTGGCTTTGGGCAATAACGGATCACAGTGACTGGAGCTGGTGAACAAGACACTGAGCAAGAAACTCAGACACGTCTCAGACTGAACTCACCTCAGTCTGTGTTCGAGAGGCTTTACTCACAAAAAACAACAACACAATATACAGTATAGCTTTTAGTTTTAGTTTTAGTTTTAGTTTATTTATTTTTTGAGCAGCAAAATATGAAAATAAGGACAATGCAGTACGCATTATGTTTACATAGGCATTATGCTCAAAAAGGAGTGGGTAGAAGAAAAACTTATATATTCCCACCCCTTCTCTTCTGCAAATCAAAATACAATATTTCAATTGACTTCCAGTTCCCTTCAAAACAAACAAAATTTCTCAATTGATAGTAGGAAATACATTATGAATTGTTTACAATAAAGTTATCACCAATGGTAGATACACAATCTTGAATATAAATATGACAAACATTGATACCAACAATGGTAATGACATACTGACTATGGTCAGAGACCAGATACCAACAATGGTAAAGACAAATACCCACATGGTAAAGAGAAAGCATTGCTATCAACTTTCATAGAGACACAATATCAATGGTAGGATGCCTGTCACTGCCAGTACTACAGTTATGACTAGATCTACATACATATTTAATCATCATTTGAATCTGTGGTTGTACATAAGTAGTTTATGGTTTTGCCAATGATAAAATGTATTCAACGGGATAATAGTAATTACTGTTTAGTGTGTGTTGTGCATTAAAAAGGCAATTAGGCAAGGCAAGATGTTGTGTGTTTTGGAGGGAGTCTTCTACCCCGGATGGCCCATTGCCTATGTCTATTCTTTGCATTAAAATAGACAAGATCTTGGTGAGTCAGCCGCCTGGAGAGGGCGCTCCCCGGCAAAAGAGCCACCACTTGTCAGCCCTGAACTGAATGAAGTGTGATGACAAAGTGATGCTGAATGTAGACATAACAGTGACAGTGGCAGTCATAGTGAGTGTAAACATAACAATGACAGACATCTCGAGCATAAAAACTTGATACAGGGGTGAAACAAATCATGTATGATATTCATGCTACTTTTTACACTATAGAATCACCAGTGTTGGCTTTATTGTCAAAATGAACTTGTCCTTTACCCTGTTGGTACTCCAACCCTTGACCATTTACTGAAATTAAATAGATTAATTAGAATGAACATACAAAATAAAAAACACAAAGTTATAGTTGTTGTTTTTCGTTTATGATAGTGCAAAGGAAGAAGTAAAGTAAACTGAAAAAAGAAAATGCTAAAGTGATGAGTCAAAGTTAAAGTTAGGTTTTTCGTTTATGATCGTACAAAATAAATACTAAAGTGATAAAGCAAGGTTAAGGTTTTGTTTTTCGTTTATGATCGTACAAAATAAGTACTAAAGTGATAAAGCAAGTTTAAGGTTTTGTTTTTCGTTTATGATCGTACAAAATAAGTACTAAAGTGATAAAGCAAGTTTAAGGTTTTGTTTTTCGTTTATGATCATACAAAATAAGTACTAAAGTGAAAAAAGCAAGGCTAAGGTTTTGTTTTTCGTTTATGATCGTACAAAATAAATACTAAAGTGATAAAGAAAGGTTAAGGTTTTGTTTTTCGTTTATGATCGTACAAAATAAATACTAAAGTGATAAAGAAAGGTTAAGGTTTTGTTTTTCGTTTATGATCGTACAAAATAAATACTAAAGTGATAAAGAAAGGTTAAGGTTTTGTTTTTCGTTTATGATCGTACAAAATATATTACTCAAATGATAAAGCAAGGATCATTTTTTGTTTTTCGTTGTTATTTCACAAAAATGTACAGTACTTTCTTCTTTTTTTTTTTCCCATATTTTGTTGTAATTTTGCTTATCCTTCCTCTGAATATTTAGAGTAAACATTGTACTTGTATAGCCGTTTGAAAGTGTCCAAGCTAGAGCAGTTTTTTAGATCATCATTTAGGTTGTTCCATAAATCAACACCACTCCGAGTTATACACATCTTTTTCAGAGTTGTTCGGGAGAATTGTTTTTTAAAGTTCATTTGATTTCTTAAGTTATGTTTTGAGTCTCTATCATGGAACATCATTTGAATATTTTCCGGTAATTGTCTGTGTCTAGCTTTGTAAAGTAGCTGTACAGTTTTATAATGTATCAAATCATGCAGTTTTAATATTTTGGACTTTAGGAATAACATGTTTGTGTGGTCTCTATAACCTGCACCATGTAAGATTCTCATTCCTTTTTTTTGTAGTTTATATATGGGTTCAATGTTGGTTTTATACGTGTGTCCCCATACTTGTGCTCCATAACCAAGGTATGGCATGACCAGAGAACTATATAATATATGAAGAGATTGTGGGTCCAGTAAATGTCTTGCTTTGCCCAGCACTGCAATACTTCTAGCAATTTTAGATTTTATCTGCACAATATGTGGCTTCCAAGTCATTTTGTGATCTATTGTTACACCTAAAAATTTGAAAGAATTTACTCTTTCCATTTCAATATTTTCTATAAATAGTCTAGTATCTGGTGTAACTTCCCTATTTCCAAAAATTATATATTTCGTTTTTTCCAGATTTAAGGACATTTTATTGTTTTCAAACCATGTTTTTAATAGTACCATTTCTTTGGCCACTTGAACTATAAGATTTTGTAAGTTTGCACCTGAGCATGTTATGGTCGTGTCATCTGCAAATAACACAAACTTCAACCTTTCAGATATTGTGCATAAATCATTTATATAAAGTAAAAATAGTTTCGGGCCCAACACCGACCCCTGCGGTACGCCGGTTATTATGGTTTTATTTGATGACTTATGATCATCCATTTGTACATATTGAAGCCTATTTGTCAAATAAGATTGGATCCAGTTTAATGGGGTACCTCTGATACCATTTTTATAAAGTTTTTGTAACAGGATCGAGTGATCGATGGTATCAAAGGCTTTCTTTAAGTCAATAAAAATGCCAATTACATATTTGTTTCCTTCTATGTCATCTGTTATACGTTCAGTCAAGTCAATGAGGGCGTGTTCAGTTGATCTGTTGGCTCTGAAGCCATATTGGTTGTTTGTTAGTATGTTATACTTATCAAAATATTTATCAATTTTTTGTGTGAAAATTTTTTCTAAAATTTTTGAGAACTGAGATAGAATTGATATTGGCCTATAATTTGAAAACTCATGTTTTTCTCCATTTTTGTAAATGGGTATGATTTTTGCAACTTTCATCTGAGTCGGAAATTTACCTGTAGAAAATGACAGATTAAATATGTATGAAAGAGGTTTTGCAATTTCTTGAATTACTTGTTTTATTAAGGAGATGTCAAGACCATCACAGTCTAAGGAAGTTTTAGTTTTCATGCTTTTCACAAGATTTATTATTTCTCTCTCATTAGTTTCATTTAGAAAAAATGAGTTTGCATTATTAGGTCCAATGATTAAAGGATGGTCTGCGTGGTTGTTATTAATTGTTGCGGCCAATTTAGGCCCAATGTTTACGAAATAGGTATTCATTTCATCTACTATTTCACTCATGTCTTTAATTTCTTTACCGTTGTTTATAAAATATTTAGCAAAACATTCCTTAGTTGACTTCTTTTTGATGACGGTATTCAAAATATTCCAAATGGCTTTAGTATTATTTCTATTATCTTCTAATATTTTTGTATAATATTGTTTCTTACGAATTCTTATTATGTTCACTAATTTGTTTTTGTACTTTTTATATTTTCTTTCTGATTCTGTAGTTCTTTGTGATAGAAAGGTTCTATAGAGAGCATTTTTCTTTTTACATGAATTTAATATAGCTTTTGTCATCCAGGGTTTTACCCTTTTTTTCATCTTTTTGTTTGTGTGAACAGCCAGAGGACAATGGTAGTCATACTTCTCTTTAAAAGTGCGTAAAAATATTTTATAGGCTTCATCGACCTCAGATTGATTGAAAACATTTTCCCAATTAGTATTTGCCAAGCTCACCCTTAGTGCTTGTATTTTCTCATCATTTTTTATCCTGACATACTTGGGACTAGCTTGATTGAGATCCTTTTCCTTTGTTACTTTTTTGTATATGATAAAAATTGGCAAGTGATCTGTAATATCTGTTGTTATAATGCCGCTAATCATTTCTTCCAATACATTTGTGAATATATTGTCTATTAAAGATTGTCTATGTGAGGTTATCCTTGTGGGCCTTGTTATTTCTGGCTGGAAGTAATTACTGTATAGTGTGTTAACAAAGGTTTCGGTAGGCACATTGTCATTTAGTTTGATCAAATCTAGGTTAAAATCCCCACAGATAAATACTTCTTTTCTTTCCAAATTTGTGAACATATTCTCAATATTTTCTATAAATTGATCAGCGTTTCCTGCTGGTGGTCTATATGTACAATTTATCAATATATTTTTCCTGTTGGGCATTTCAATTTCATAAGTGATACTTTCCATTAAATTATCTATAGTAAAGGTCATGTGTTCCACTATGTGTCCATGTAATTTATTATTAATATACAATGCCACTCCTCCACCTTTCTTCCCAATTCTATCTTGTCTATACATATTGTATCCCTCGATGTTGTACATATTTTCCTTGTTCTTATTCAACCATGTTTCAGTAATTGCAATAACATCAAAGCTCATATTTAATGTATGCAAAAAATCGGCTATATTATCAAAGTTTGCTTGTAGACTTCTGCTGTTCATATGTAATATTGACAAAGTTTCATTGTAGGACTCAATCAAGGTTGCTATTTGGTCTTCTTGATAGTATTTACAGTTTGTGTTTAAGTTATTATAAAAGTGAAGGTCTGGGTCTGCATCTGTTGTCCAATCATTTGGATTGTTATCCTCATGCTGATAATGTTCATTGATCCAGTTTATTTCATTAGTTTCCAGAGTATATGTGTCAACAGTGTTTCCAATCATATTAGGTTCGTTATTATTTCCATTATAGATTCATTATTCCTGGTCGGGCCTGTGACATGCATGTGTGATACCTTGTGAAAGGTTAACTTAGTTGAATCTGTCCAGTTCGTGCAGCTCCTTAATCCACATTGTTTTTGCTTCCTCTGGTGTCCCCAAGAGTTTAATGAAGACTTTGCAGTTAGATGTCCATGTCGACTGTATTTTTTTCTGTTTTTTTAAGAGACGGGCGTTCCTTGCAATTTCTGAATTTTTTATAGTTAAATGTTCGTTTATGTAGACATTCGATCCTTTTAGCTTCCATCCTTGCTTCAGTACTGCATATTTCTGTTTTCTGTTAGCAAATCTCATGATCACTGCAGCAGGTTTTTGTTTGTCCTTACTTTTCAGAAGGTGGCAGGCCTCAATATCTTCTTTTATAACAGTTATTCCCTTGCTGTCAAAAAAACTCAAAACCTGTTGTTCCACTGACTCAATATCAGGCTCCGTGTTCTCATTTGGCACTACAGCTCGCGCGTAGGTCCTTGGTTTTATATTAAGGCCAGATATTATAATGTCATTTATCCTGGTGTACTGCTCCAGATCAGCCAGTCGGTTTTCCAGTATACTGATTTTTTTGTCTTTCTCATCATTTTGTTTTTTTAGCTCCTTGACTTCTTTCATCAGTTCAACAATGGCTTTTTGTTGATTTGAGATAGAGGTCAGTTCGCTTGACATAAAGTTTAACGACTTTCGTATATCCGCTAGTTCTTCCTCCATCTTTCCGACCGACGAATTTGCTTTAGTCATCTTTAGTGATTTCATACAATTTCCGCACTGTGCGTACAGTGAATAATATTACGGTAGCCAGGTGGTTTTTGCAGGTGAGCTCGACCGCTTGGCTGCGGTTGCCTCACTAGGCTAACAGTTAGCTGTCCGGCTAACTAACCTTTGTTTGTGCGAGTCCAGGTCTCGGTGGTCCTAGATCGCTTGCTCCGATGACCATAAATCGTGTCCGAGGTTGATGCTGAATGGTGATATACTCTCCAAAATAGGCTTCCTTATGTTTTTAGTGAAAGAAAAAGTTTGTTTTCCTGAGCTCACGCCGCAGGATTGCTGTCCCTTAATTATCTACAAATGATTGCATGTTTTTTTAAACTAAAAGTTTAGAATAACACTTCAAGAAGGAAAACAACAAATGACTTCAAGCCATTGCCAACTAAGTTTATTGTCTTAATATTTTTTGTAGTGTTATTCCGCTTCACAGGCTGAATAAAAGACGCGTTCCAAAGCGGCGCTGTGCTTATTCCACAAGTGATCAGAGGAGCCACCTTTGTGTGGCAGATCACTGTATCATCCTCCCTCGCTGATGGCTTCGAGCGTCTCGTACGCGGCCTCTTGGTTGTTCTCTCCTCCAGTGTGTGTGGCGCGGTGCGCACAAAGCTCTGACTCCTGCATGCAAACGGAGAGACGCAAAATGTACCGATACTGCACAGCGCACGATCACATTCACATGTCAGTCTAAACCAGGCGTCTCCAACCTTTTTCTCCAGGAAAGTTACTTTTGCAAAAGAAAACTGGCGACGAGCTGCTACTTTTAGCGATGACCAAAAATAGAAGTTAACTGTGGCATAGCTAAGAGGCCTACATGAACATTTGGGAAATATCTTAGTTAGGGATGTTCATGGTTAACCGATTAACCGGTTAACCGTGACTAATGCCTTGTTCGAGTGAGACGTCTTTCACCGGTTAACTGACAAATATTCAGTTGCTCCAGCAGATGGCGCCAACTGCCCCTGAACAGTTCTGGAGTTTGTCAGAGAAGGAGAAAACATCGCTAAAACTACAAACACACTGTTTATCTCATTAGGTCTGAGCAAACTTGCATAACACTGCAGTGTTTATGAACTAATATCAACCATGCATGGATTATTAACTTGGATTTTATGTTGGTGAAGAAAACAGACTGGGCTATTTAACTTACCTGGGAAACTATCGATGTTTTTACTTGTTCAAGACAAGCTAAGGGAGGCATCTAACGTTAGCAACTTTAAAACATGACTCCTTATTTGTGAGTAGTTTTATATAATACATAGTGTAAAAGTGCATTAAAACCGTGTTTATAGAGGCTTCTATTCAGCCGTGTTGTTTCAGTTTAAAGGTCTGTCGCTGACTCTGCTCTGCGTTCACTCTCGTAGCTGCTGTGTCTAATTATAACACGTCCAGTGAAAATAACAGCATTAAAAAAAGTACCGCGTTAATGTGTTCGGTTAACCGATTATTGACCGCGAAGAGCTCCAACTAACGGTTAAAGACATTTTTGAAAACGTGCATCCCTATTAGAAGTGGACATGATTAGGTATCTAAAGATACATTTACTGTAGAACAAGGCCTGTCATAAATACAATTTGAGTAATAAAGCATAATTCGTATGATTCCAAAGTCCTTTGGCGAGCTACAGGTCGTGGTCTAAAGTTTGTGAGGGAAATCTAGGCATTCACACAGTTCTATCTGAGTCTGTCTGCTGTTCTCAGGCTTCAGAAGTGTCCAGGTGATGTCAGACTCATCCTGCTGGTCTCTCTGACGATCCAGACTTCTGCTGCTGAAACAAGCCCAGAATCTCACAGACACGACTCCAGACGCGTTTGTGACGAGGAAGCAGCGTTAAAACAGGACTAAACATTCTGTCTTTGTGTGTTTTTAAATGTTTTCAGGAGCTGGAGCGAGCCAACCAGACTCTGAAGGACGAGTACGACGCTTTACAGATCACGTTCAGCGCTCTGGAGGAGAAGCTGAGGAAAACTACAGAAGATAACCAGGAGCTGGTGTCGCGGTGGATGGCAGAGAAAGCTCAGGAGGCAAACCGACTCAACGCCGAGAACGAGAAGGACACCAGGTAAAAGGAATCTGGGCTGCTGCACTTTTAATGAACGCACCTAGAAAAGACTGTCCAGAAGCTATAAAGAAGCCAAAAGTCTAGTTTAGTTTTTCCTCATGTGTTTGTTTTTGTGTTTCAGGCGGAGACAAGCCAAACTCCAGAAGGACCTGGCCGACGCAGCGAAGGAACCTCTGCCCATCGACACGTCAGTAACACTTCCTCTCATAACGATCCAGACGTGTCTCATAACGATCCAGACGTGTCTCATAACGATCCAGACTTTACTCATAACGATCCAGACTTCACTCATAACGATCCAGACTTCACTCATAACGACCCAGACGTGTCTCATAACGATCCAGACTTGTCTCATAACGATCCAGACTTGTCTCATAACGATCCAGACTTCACTCATAACGACCCAGACGTGTCTCATAACGATCCAGACGTGTCTCATAACGATCCAGACTTCACTCATAACGATCCAGACTTCACTCATAACGATCCAGACTTCACTCATAACGATCCAGACGTGTCTCATAACGATCCAGACGTGTCTCATAACGATCCAGACTTCACTCATAACGACCCAGACGTGTCTCATAACGACCCAGACGTGTCTCATAACGACCCAGACGTGTCTCATAACGACCCAGACGTGTCTCATAACGATCCAGACTTCACTCATAACGATCCAGACGTGTCTCATAACGATCCAGACGTGTCTCATAACGATCCAGACGTGTCTCATAACGACTGATTTTAGTTTAGAAGGATGTGTTTTGTTTTTCAGAGAGGACGACATCGAGGTTTTAGCAGAAGATTCCAGTAAAGCAGCAGCAGGAGAACAAACGTCACCGCACAGGACTCTCAACAGAACATCCAGGTCAGTCCAACAGAACTCTAAACAGAACATCCAGGTGAGTCCAACAGAACTCTAAACAGAACATCTAGGTTAGTCCAATTTACAGCCTTAAAAGTCTTGAATTTGCAGGTGTAGGTCTTAAATATGTTAAGTGATTTCTGTCAACTGCTAGAATTCAGAACATTCCTCTGAATTCTTGTTACTTAAGACAGATTAGAATGAAGATGCTGATGTTTGGACACATATTTCACTTGTTTACTGAAACAAAACGACTCAAAACAAGTGAAACAAACCAGAAGTAAAACCGTCTTAACCAGAAAAATGACAAGTTAAAACTCCAGATTTCAAGCCCACTCCAAATGTACAGTGCATCAGTGAAAGACCTCAGACCAGAGAATTGTTTCTCATTGTCTGAGAGTCATTCAGGTGCCTTTTGATTGGCTGCCATGTTCCTTTTACTTAACAGTGGCTTAACTCCGGATGTACACTGACTGCGAGGCGGATTTGGTTCAGGACACGTGTGAGTTTCTTTCAAAGTGCCTGTTACACCAGATGAAAAATAGACTTCATGCAGATTCTTTCCAAAGACCTGCGCAGCTCCCACACTCACGTCCGCACTCCTTGGAGGTCCGTGTACATGGCCGCATTGGTTTTAAGCACTTTCTAAGTTCTGTGGGACCTGCGCAAGTCCCGACTCGCACCGAACTCTCATCCAGGGTCAGTCTGGCTACTCTACACACAGGCCTGATGGTGGGTTGCTGCAGAGGTGGTTGTCCTTCTGGAAGGTTCTCCTCTCTTCACAGAGGAACTGGAGCTCTGACAGAGTGACCATCAGGCTCTTGTTCATCTCCCTGACTTAACCCCTGCCGTACACTAAGTCTGAGTTCAGTGTGAGGTGGGACTCCCACGACTCCCACAAGACTTAGAAAGTGCTTCAAACCAAAGCTTCCTTGTGCACAGACCTCGGTGCAGAGAGAGTGCACGTCTGAGAGTCATGCCAGTGAGCGGAAAGAATCCGTAGAGAGTCTGTTTTTGTTGGAGGTCACAGAGGTCTGATGCGACTTTCAAGTCATAAAACGATCATTCTCGCAGTAATCCACGTGAATCTGCGAGGCTTTGGGCAATAACAGACTGAAGTAGACTGCAGCTGGTGAACAAGGCACTGAACAAGAAACTCTGACACGTCTCAGACCGAACTCACCTCAGTCTGTGTACGAGAGGTAGAAAGCCTCACAACAGACACAGACAACAGCTCTAGGAAGAGTTCATCTTCATTTAAGAATAATGGAGATCACTGTGCTCATTGGCCTGTCCTGTCTCAGGTCTGCAGACAGAACCTTTGAGCTCAGGCTTGGTGTTTGTGCTCTAACCGTCTGCCCAGTTTTTTGCATTGTGTGTAGAATTTTGAGGTCAGAGAAAAATGTAATACAATTTGAAATGAACTTGGAACATGACAAAATGTGGAAAAAGTGAAAGCTCTGTGAAAACTTTCCGGATGCACTGGAGATCATCCTCGTTTGGGGACTTAAAAAAGATCTTACATTTTCCATTTTCACTGCTGCCCAAGCTCAGATTTATGCCCGAGAGTTAAAGGTTTTTAAGAGGTTTGTGTTTGTTTTTTTTACTCTAAACTATGAAGTGATCTAAAGAGTCAGACTGTTGACCGACGGCGCCCCCTTGTGTCTGTCTCCAGAGCTCCTGATGTGTTTATAATTAAATCTTATTTCAAACAGGTTTAGTCACATTTAAAACTCCAGGAAGTGAAACATCACTAGAAGTCTGGTTCAGATTAAAAATGCGTCACTGACTTTTGAAAATGTTCCGGTCGTTTTTCTCACCGTGAGTTTTCTCTTTTTATTTATTTTTACTTTTATTGTCGAGTGTAAACTTTGACCTGAGCTGATTTAAAACTGTTTATATTTAATTTATCTGAGAGTTTAGAGTTGGTTTTGTTTTTTAAAATGTGCAAACTGAATTTAATTTGTGTTTGTAAATGTAACTTTTTTATTTTAAATCTTCGGAGCAAAATTCCTCAGCAAAGTTTTAACATTTAGCTCGTTAAAAGTGAAACCTGCTTTGTTGTTGTTGTTGTTGTGATTAACAGGAATTCAGTTTTCCAAGAAAGTTTCTCTTGATTCAAGTGTATCTTTAGTGTTTTATGATGCTATTTGCACTAAATCAAGTTTGTTTTTTGTATTTTTGGTGGAAATGTCAAGGCCTTGGAAAAAATGTTCTGAGTGTCCAGGCCTTTGTACTTATTGTTGTTTGGGTCAGTTCTTCAGGAGGCCACAGGTCCATGTTTGGAAATATCTTGTTCTAGACAAAGACAACGGACGACAATCAGAGAAAAGTTCCACAGTGCATCTTTAAAGCCTGTGCAGTTGAAAGTAAATGAGCAGAATAACTCAGAACAGATCCAAATGTGGCTTTGACAGGGCTCCCGTGGGGTCTTACATTTGAAACGGGAAATTGAAGGTCTTGAATTGTCTTAGGCCCCAAACCCACTGCACGCTGCAGCGTTTACGCACGTAAGCTCGCGTAACCACAGACGTAAGCTCGCGTAACCACAGACGTAAGCTCGCGTAACCACAGACGTAAGCTCGCGTAACCACAGACGTAAGCTCGCGTAACCACAGACGTAAGCTCGCGTAACCACAGACGTAAGCTCGCGTAACCACAGACGTGCGTCTACGCATAGGCGGCCCCACTGCCAGCTACAACAACGCGCTCTCGCCCGGTTTGCGCGCCTCTGTTGCAACCACAAAATCATATCTAGCCAGTTATTTCAACTGAATTCTGATGGAAAATGTTGAGCTGGAGTGTTCTACTGTAGTAAAATTGTAAAGGGAGTCTCGTGGCGCCACTGGGAGGGACAAAAAAAGTGTGATGTGACGAAAATGTCTGTAAATACAGCCTAGACAGGAGGAAGGAAACAGACATGCGAGCGCGTATGAATGAGAGAGAGAGAGAGAGAGAGATCGGAGAAAGCAAGAGAGAGAGAGATAAAGAGAGAGAGAGACAGGAGGAGAAAGCGAGAGAGAGGGAGAAAGCGAGAGAGAGGGAGATAAAGAGAGAGAGAGACAGGAGGAGAAAGCGAGAGAGAGGGAGAAAGCGAGAGAGAGAGAGATAAAGAGAGAGAGAGAGACAGGAGGAGAAAGCGAGAGAGAGAGAGATAAAGAGAGAGAGAGAGAGACAGGAGGAGAAAGCGAGAGAGAGAGAGAGATAAAGAGAGAGAGACAGGAGGAGAAAGCGAGAAAGGGGAGAAGAAAGCGAGAGAGAGATAAAGAGAGAGAGTGAGAGAGCGAGTAGCAGCGTCTTGGCTCCTAAAAGTCGTAGAAAACTTGTTGGCACTTACCGGAGCAGCACTGAGTTCACGTAGACTGATATACAGTCTATGATCCAGACAATCACCGGGACAACTTTCGGGTGTCAGCTGGAAAGCCCAACTGTCACTGTCTCACAAAAACAATGACCTTTGTAATGAGCACAATCAATAATTTAATGCAATTCACTTTTATAAATCATTTTGAGGCAAATATCATACAGAAAATGCAAACTTTCTATGTATTTTGGCTGAACTACGCGCGTACGCTTGTGTGAAGCGTCAAAAAATAGGTTAGATTCTATTTTGAGCGTTCTACGTGCGTGTGACGTGCTGCTCCCTACGCGCACCACACGCGGACAGTGGAGCCGCTCTCATTGACTTTGGCTGCTGTCTAAAAAATACACGAGTAAACGCGAGGCATTTTATGCTCGCGTAGTGTTTTACGCGCGTTTTACGCTTGCGGTGGGTTTGGGGCCTTAAATGTGTCAAAATTAGGACTTTAGGCCTTTATTTTGAAGGCTCTTGTAAACTCACTGAGCTTAAACACAAATCCAACACTTCAGGCTAAAATGGTCTGACTTTGTCTTTCAGCGCTACAGATGCTGCGCTTAATGAGCCGTGCGCTTCACTGCAGGGGTTTTGTTACATTTTGTTGATTTATTTAAGGTGTGCAATAGATGGTGCACATGTGGTGAAAGTTTGTGTGTAAAGAACTCTCTGCTTATTTCCACGTTAACATTACTTCAAGTTGAGCCGCTGCGTCACAGCGTCAACTTTATAAACAGAAATGAACTGAAACAAACTGGATCATCTGTGTGTGTTTGTAAAGAGACGTAAAGCTGCTCACTAATCTTTATAAACAAGGTCTTAAAATTCATTCTAGAAGTTGTGCAGGAACCCTGTTTGAAATATAAACTAACTTTGAATCACACTTAAAAAAAAAAAAAAAATCTTAATGAAGAATAATTTTCATCAGAGACACTTCTTCTACATCTTTTAGCTGTAAATAAAAGCAACAGAAGCTAAATGTTTAGAGCTTCAGAGGAAATGATGAAACTCACACATACAGTATTTTAAAGAGAAGTGTATTTTTATTTAACTCTCCTTAGATTCTCGTTTCCTCTTCGGCTCATTCAGACTCTGGACTTAAACACATGAATCTGTCTTTATTAAAGTAAAATCTTGGCTCAAACATGTTTTTTCTCCGCAGCAGTAAGAAGCAGACGCCGGCGCCCCCTGGTGGACTCCTCGACTCCATCTCCAACATCTTCGGGTCTGTTTGAAATCACGTTTTATTATTTTCACTCAAAGACGTCTCCGGGGTTTGTTCAGGAAGATAATCAGTTTTTCAATCACATTTATTGATCCGGTTTGTGTTGAAGAGACTGAAAACACCATCAGAATATGTATTTATAGGAAATGGTTTATTATGATTAAATAGGATTCTTCAGTCTAGTCACTGTTACAGATCTCATTCTCCTCTTTATAAATCATAAAAGAATACAGCGAGGTTTTACTCTTTCACTCTGTCCCTCACTCCACAAACGTCTGAGTCCTCGTCTCTGATTGGTCAGTGAATTAGTGCCCGACCGATATGGCTTTTTGGGAACCGATACCGATTCCGATATAGATGAGGCTGATGCTGCCGATATAATTAGAAATAGAAAAATTCTTTTTTATTAGAAGCAGATGTTAAAAAAACTCTGTATGACTTTAGTGATTTTTTTTTATTATTTAAGTCACATTTAGTGTTACTTTGCCTGTTATGAGCGACTTTAAAGGCTTGAAACTTGTTTGTATCACATTATTTGGTAACGTTTTATAATAACGGGACGTGAATTCATTTATTATCATCATGAATTCATGCATTAGTTCACTATGGCTACGTTCACACCGCAGGTTGAAACGACCCAAATCCGATTTTTTTGCCCCAATGCGACCCAGGCCACTTTCATATGTGGTCCTAAATCCGATACATATCTGATCTTTTCAAATGCGACTCCAGTCTGAACGCTCAAGCCGCATTCATCCGACTTTTACGTCACAAACTCAACAAGTCAAAGCAGAAACAGCGGCAGAAGAGAGGAGGAGGAGGAGGAGGAGGAGGAGGAGGAGGAGGAGGAGAGAGCATCCGCGCCAGCGTCTGCTAAAGCAGGACCGGCCGGTAAACTCCACTCACAAACTCCACGTGAGCCAGACAAGAGACGACGCTAAACTAAACATACACAGCCTGTTTAATAACCGGGCTTATCATACAGTAACTAGGCTACTGCAGCAGCGCATCAGGTCAGTCAGAGGGAGAGATGCAGGACAAACACGGTGGAGAATCTTTCACTCACCTCTGGAAAGTTTTCAGATTAAACTGTTGTGTCATCCAGGTCCTTTTATCCATTCTGCACAAATCAGTCACATAAAGTCCACGAAACATCGCTACAAATCCGTTTAGAAGTGTTGTTTGATATAAGAAAAGCCAAAAAGCACGATGCAGTCCTCTTGTGTTGTGTTTGTTTATCCGCGGCTCGGCCTGGTCAAGTTATTATAACGTCATTATCACTGGACTACTTCCTGTCAGCGTCGCCAACTTTTTGAGCTTCAAACACATTTCTCTGACACTGCGGCACATTTACACATGAATTAAGAGTTTGTATCTATAGTAGTGTAATGTTCTGAATGTTTTCAACTCTTTGGGCCTCTTAAAATGATTGATTTTATTTTGGACAGGAAACAGAACATGCTAATGTGTGCTAGCTTGTTAGCAGAACTTTTCACTGACAGTATTTGGTCTTTGCGGCTCCGTTTCTGCACAAAACAGCCTGAAACTGACACAAACGTGTCTTGGCTGTGTAACTATACTCTGTGCCTGTAACGTGGTGCCCTTTACTGCGCATGCGGGTCACTTTTGGGGCCGCATCCCGTTCACACCAGAGACAAGTTGGAGTCGCATGTTTTGTGTAATGTGAACGACCACATGAAAAAATCGGAATTGGTGAAAAAATCGGAATTGAGAATCCGACCCTGCGGTGTGAACGTAGCCTAAGACTCATCATGAACTATCATGAATTCACCATGAATTATCATGAATTCATCTAATGAACTAACATGGAAATCATGTTAGTTAACCATGACTTTTAAACTCACTATGAATACAAGGAATTCACATGAACAAGAGATATTGAAACCAAAAACAGGAATTCATCATGACTTTTGAAAGTCATCATGAGTCTGCATGAGTTATGCATGAACATCATGAGTCATCATGAGCCGTCATGAGTCGTCATGATGACTCATGAATTAACACAAAAAAAGAAAAGTGAATCTAGCCTTATAGTAAAACTTAGTTGTCAAGGACTTTTAGTGAACTCATGATAAACTCATGATAAACTCATGATAAACTCATGATGAATTCACCATTATTTAGTACTTTGTGCTGCATTTGAGCTTGTTTTTGTGTTTTAAATACAAATTCAAGGCTTCCTTTATAGCCCCATTAGTTAGGATTAGAAACAGAAGGATTATAACCCAAACGGGTAGGTACAGCTGTACAGCTGTACTACGTGTTGGATACGCCGTGTATGTCAACGCAGATCAACAGCAAGCCAGGAATCTGAGCCTCTTGCTCCTTTATTACAGTCTTCTAGACGGCTTACAATACTTTATAAATGTGGCGTGAAAAATAAAAGAAATAAAATGTACATTAGCTTTGCACTGTAAAACATAACTACACAGGACATAGCTAGCGCCACAAAGGGCTAAGCATAAGCTAAACAAGTCATCATTGCGTTTTCGCGATCTTTTCATATGCTAATTAGGTAGTTAATACACGTGAATGCAGACATTACTATGCTAATACAGAGTGCTACTGAGCTAACAAGATCATGGGCATGGGCTAATTCCTGGTACTAACATGTGCAAGAAACGATCTCTAAAACAGAGTTTATACAACTTGCAAAGATAAAACACTTTCTAAACTTACAGTCATTGCTTTCGTAGGTGTAGATAAGATTTGAGACACAGGAGGTTTACTGTAACATGTTTTTCATCTGAATAATGGCAGCTGCTTCTAGCCAGAATGCATTGTGACCACTAACAGGGCCTTCAAAATAAAATACAGGTAAACTCAGTGCAAAATGATATTTTTAGCTGAATAGCGTTTTTTATCATGAAAAGTAACAAATAAATTCAGACATATTTATTACCCAAATATAATGAGCTGCTTTTAACCTTTTACTGAAACTCACTGTTGCTGTGGCAGAACAACAGCAATTCTGTGAAAGTAGCACTAAAAATGTTTTCAGTGACATTTTAATGAAATAAAAGTCCTTTCTGTTGTTGCGGGCGTAATCTGTGAAGAAGTTATTTCCTTTTCTTGCGTTAGTAGCGGAGTTGAGAGCGTTTAAATCCAGCGCTGCCTCAGAGCGCTCTAGTAGGGGAGTGATTGCCTGGAGAATCCAGCCTCACCGCTGCACCAGAGGATGAGTCTGGTCGCCCCAGAGTCAACTAGAACAAAGCTCACCTAACAGACAGCGGAGGGAACCAATCAGAGAAGAGCATAAAGGCTTCTAGTGCCGTAAGCTGTTGTGATTTCTCTCGCTGTCATCTGCCGGTAAGGGGGGTCCTCTTACCTGCTCGAGCCGACTGCACTGCCTTGACCATCTTGAACACGACTATTGACGCCATGTCTTTTTGGTAAATTAAAACGGCATTTACCGGTGAATGGAACAAACTCTCGGTTTTCCGGTGCGCCATGTTGTTTATCCTTCCGCCGCACTGCCTAGATCCATGCGCGCTGCCTAGATCCATGCGCGCTGCCTAGATCCATGCGCGCTGCCTAGATCCATGCGCGTTGCCTAGATCCATGCGCGCTGCCTAGATCCATGCGCGCTGCCTAGATCCATGCGCGCTGCCTAGATCCATGCGCGCTGCCTAGATCCATGCGCGCTGCCTAGATCCATGCGCGCTGCCTAGATCCATGCGCGTTGCGCACAGTAGGGACATTGTTAGCAAAAACCACGTGACTGAAATAAATGATTTTCATTACACGGTACGATCTGGATTTCGAGGGAGACGCCCTTGGAGGGGAGGGCGACCAGACTGACTTTCTCTGTGTAAAAATACAGAGAAATGTCATTTTGGATCAAGGGGAGTGATGCAGAGCGTCAGCCTGGTGCTGCGTTCAGGTGCAGTCCGACAATAAAACACCTCCACAAATAAATGAAATAACCGCCTTAAATATGATCTGATCTAATAGAATGGTTGTATTCTGGAAGATTTAAGCTCTAAAATGAGGTACAACATGTCATAGATATCGGCGATATATCGGCAATATCTTGACCAATAACCGATAATCGTATCATATCGGCCAAAAATATCGGTCGGGCCAAACAGTGAATCTTTTTTTTGTTTGTTTTTTTTACTCATTCGTGACCTTCATGAGTTCATGTTGCCATAGAGACCAGACCAGACCAGACCAGACCAGGTTTAACCCAGAACTCTGAGTCTGAGGTTTCTCTGGTTCATGTGTCACGTTTGTGTTCATGATCCATCTTGTGTTCTGTCCTGATGTTTGTGTCGTTTCATCTCCAGCGTCTCTGATCCTGCTCATCCTGCTCTCAACAGGTGAAGGGTTTTCTCTCGGCTTTCTGCTTTTTCACACTTTTAAATCAATAATCCAAATCCTCCTTTTGTCTGAACAAATAAAAGTGTGATTCGTGTTTGTGTTTCTCCTCTGAAAGTGCAAACAGTGACCTGCAGTGATTTAATATTCTAATCAATAACTGTATTGATCAGAGCTGCTTCTGATTGGTCCATGTTTGACGTTCACACCAGCAATCAGCTTTCATATTGTCACGCGTGCAAAGAACTCTCCACTTAATTCCACATTAGCTGTGTGTGTTTGACAGACATAAAGCTGTCACTGCAGATGAGCGACAGGTGCAGGCCTCTACAAATGATGTTTTTGTTCAAATATGATTTAATTAAAGTTTTATGTAGTTTCTGAGCCAATAAATTGCGCTTATGCGATAAAACTAAAATCAATATTAAACATGTTTTCACAAATGTTTTAAATGTACGTTATGCAGGCCTTTTCATACTGTAGGATTTTTTTTTTCAGTTAAGTTGTGTTCACACAGAACAGGAACTATGGACTGGGACCACAGTTTAGAGACTGGTTGTGTCTCCAAAAGGTTCCTGGTCTGACTGAAAAATCCTGCCCCAGAGAAGGAGCTGAAACAAACTTTCCTTATTCTTAAGAAAAAAATATTTAAAAGTATTAAAATTTGTACATGTACTCAACAAAAATATAAACGCAACACTTTTGTTTTTGCTCCCATTTTTCATGAGATGGACTTAAAGATCTAAAATTCATTCCAGATACACAATATTACCATTTCTCTCAAACACTGTTCACAAATCTGTCTAAATGTGTGATAGTGAGCACTTCTGCTTTGCTGAGATAATCCATCCCACCTCACAGGTGTGCCACATCAAGATGCTGATCTGACATCATGATTAGTGCACAGGTGTACCTTATACTGCCCACAATAAAAGACCACCCTGAAATGTGCAGTTTTGTCTCACAGCAAAATGCCACAGATGCCACAAGCATTGAGGGAGCGTGCAATTGGCACGCTGACAGCAGGAATGTCAACCAGATCTGTTGCTCGTGCATTGAATGTTCATTTCTCCACCATAAGCCGTCTCCAAAGGCGTTTCAGAGAATATGAAAATGTCCCAGTTCTTGCATGGCCAGCATACTCACCGGACATGTCACCCATTGAACATGTTTGGGATGTGCTTGACCGGCGTATACGACAGCGTGCACCAGTTCCCACTAATATCCAGCAACTTCGCACAGCCATTGAAGAGGAGTGGACCAACATTCCACAGGCCACAATAGACAATCTGATAAACTCTATGTGAAGAAGATGTGTTGCACTGCATGAGGCAAATGGTGGTCACACCAGATACTGACTGGTTCTGAGTCCCCAGACCGCCAATAAAGCAAAAACAAAATGCACATTTCAGGGTGTCCTTTTATTGTGGGCAGTATAAGGTACACCTGTGCACTAATCATGATGTCAGATCAGCATCTTGATGTGGCACACCTGTGAGGTGGGATGGATTATCTCAGCAAAGCAGAAGTGCTCACTATCACACATTTAGACAGATTTGTGAACAGTGTTTGAGAGAAATGGTAATATTGTGTATCTGGAATGAATTTTAGATCTTTAAGTCCATCTCATGAAAAATAGGAGCAAAAACAAAAGTGTCTCGTTTATATTTTTGTTGAGTATATAAACTATTATTAGGAATAATGGTGAATAATTGTGTTTCATCGTTTATTTCAGTGATGATTTTATTACAGATTTATGTAGATGAGGAAAAAACAACTTTTTGTTTTCTCAACACCACTTAATGAAGTATTTAAATATTGACTCTAAAGCTATTGTTGCTGTGTGAACACCATCGTGGAGCCAGGATAGTTCTCTGACTAAACGGGGGCTAAAGAAATGTGGGGACTAGTTCTTGGTAATTTCATGTGTGAAAATCCCTATTGTCATAAACAATACAGTACATAGACTATTGTTTTAGTAAGGTTAATTTTAGCTTCAGTCGGCCCTTTTGACGCCACTGTGGCTCTTTGTCAGGTTGAGTTATGAGGATTTAAATTAAAATATTGTACAACATGTTGAAACCCCCTTTTCTGATTTACTTTGTTAAACACAGAAAGTTTCCGGTGTTTTCTGTCGAAGCAGTTTGAATGAGGCTGTAACATTAGCTGTAGCTTCCATGTTTGCTCAAATGGATTAAAATGATTCTAGTCCAGTTGTGTGGACTTTAAATGAAATCTCAAGTTAGAACGGAGTGTTTCCAGCGTGTCAAGTCTTCAATCTCACCAGTCTGAATTCAGATGTATTATGTCAGTGTTTATGTTGAGTTTAAAGCTTTACTGTGGGACATTCCCTGGGCCTTTCAGAAGCAGCTGTTTGTGTTTTATCCTCATTAATATTCCTCCTCAAACCCTCGTCTGTCCCTCCTCTGCCCCTCCTCTGCCCCTCGTCAGCCCCTCGTCTGTCCCTCGTCTGCCCCTCGTCTGTCCCTCGTCTGCCCCTCGCTTGTCCCTCGTCTGCCCTTCGTCTGCCCCTCGTCTGCCCCTCGTCTGCCCTGTCCCTCGTCTGTCCCTCGTCCGCCCCTCGTCCGCCCCTCGTCCGCCCCTCGTCTGCCCCTCGTCCGCCTCTCGTCTGCCCCTCGTCTGCCCCTCGTCCGCCCCTCGTCCGCCCCTCGTCCGTCCCTCGTCCGTCCCTCGTCCGCCCCTTGTCTGCCCTTCGTCTGTTCCTCCTCTGCCTCTCGTCCGCCCCTCGTCTGCCCCTCGTCTGCCCCTCGTCCGCCTCTCGTCTGCCCCTCGTCCGCCCCTCGTCCGCCTCTCGTCCGCCCCTCGTCCGTCCCTCGTCTGCCCCTCGTCTGCCCCTCGTCTGCCCTCGTCCGCCTCTCGTCTGCCCCTCGTCCGCCCCTCGTCCGCCTCTCGTCCGCCCCTCGTCCGTCCCTCGTCCGCCCCTCGTCTGCCCCTCGTCCGCCCCTCGTCCGCCCCTCGTCTGCCCCTCGTCTGTCCCTCGTCTGCCCCTCGTCCGCCCCTCGTCCGCCCCTCGTCCGCCCCTCGTCCGCCCCTCGTCTGCCCCTCGTCCGCCCCTCGTCCGCCCCTCGTCTGCCCCTCGTCCGCCCCTCGTCCGCCCCTCGTCCGCCCCTCGTCCGCCCCTCGTCTGCCCCTCGTCTGTCCCTCGTCTGTCCTTCGTCTGTCCCTCGTCTGCCCCTCGTCCGCCCCTCGTCTGCCCCTCTTCCTCCTCTCGTCTGCCCCTCGTCTG
The DNA here is from genome assembly GCA_038363315.1 of Mugilogobius chulae. Classification (NCBI taxonomy): domain Eukaryota; kingdom Metazoa; phylum Chordata; class Actinopteri; order Gobiiformes; family Gobiidae; genus Mugilogobius; species Mugilogobius chulae. The sequence goes on from JBBPFD010000032.1 coordinate 1,005,864, forward strand.
CTTCTGATAAACTGATTCTTTGTGTTTGCTGTTGGAAGGTAAAGTTTGTAAAGTGTTTCTTCTTTGTTCCAGGCGTCGTCACACAAACTCCCTGAGCTCTCCGGCCGAGTACACAGAGCCTCCTGCTGGTGTGGGGGCAGAAGTGCGCGTGCCCACCACAGCGCTGCACGTGTTTGTGAGTCTCAGATGAACACTTTTATGTTTCGTGTGAGAGAGAGTGAAGCTGCAGACAGACGCTTTTAAAAGAAGAATGTGTGTTTCAGGAAGCTCACGATGGAGAAGTGAACGCCGTGAAGTTCAGTCCAGGGTCCAGACTTTTGGCCACAGGAGGAATGGACCGAAGGGTTAAACTGTGGGAGGTCATCGGCGGTAATCAACACACACTTGTTTTCTTTAGTACAAACTTTTGACTTTATGATGTGTTGTATATTAGGGGTTGCACGACTATTTATTAACAAAAAAAAAGATCCAAAGGGGCGATGATTTTGCTTGAGCTAATTGTTAGACATACTGAGCATATGATCAGGAAACATTCGAGGCTCTCGCTCTGACAGCGGCTTGAATCCAGCTGAAATAAGTCTGTCCACGCTCACACACTGAGCTGTGGGACGTTTGGTCAGAGCGTTTTAAACAGTAAAGGAAACACAAGTCCACTTAAAGCTCTGGTTCAACACACATCACTCATTCTGCTCCGCTCACAGACCGGTCTTTCACTCTCGTCTACTTCTCACACAAACCACGCTGCAAAACTTTTAAAGCCAAAGAACAGTGTAAATCCACAAAGTCGGATTCAGTAGGATGATGTGCGCTTGGAGACGGCTGGCCAAAGCGTGTTGGAGCGGTCCGAGCGCTTTGCGTCAAGCATGACGATTCTGACACGTGACACTAAAATGTCGGAAGATGCTTTCAAGCCCCATTTCAAAACATTCAAGAAGGTGAACGGATATAGGCAGCGCGCAACGATTTGGTTTTGAACAATGAACGTATCAGTTCCTTAAAACGTGAGCAACAAACCGTGTTGAGGGGCTTCAGACTGACGCTGCATGTTTACGGAAACGATTTAGCGTGTCGCTGTTTTGGTGGAATTTCTGGGTTTCCTGTGATTGGTTGATTCAGCGCTCAGAAAGCCCGTCCTCGAAATTGAACCCTGGCGCTCTGATCCCAGACCCTCACGTCTTTGTAAAGTGTCTGTCAAAGTGTTTAAGGACTGGCTGCTCAGGCAAAAAGCACTTTGGAATGGACAGGCCATGCACTACTGGAGCTGAGCCGGGGTCATGCCTGCTCCCAGACTGACACTGTGAGCCGAGTCAACGGGACAAAGCACTCGGAGACAGAAGAACAGCTCAGGGAGAGATCTTGAACGGGTCGGTGAAATATCGGACATGTTACTGACATTTATATGTTGTAGAGAAGACTTTAAAATAGCTTTTTCTTAAGCTGATTTAATTCTTCTCCTCTCAAAGTAGGCCTTTCTAGTCGATTAGTTAAATAGTCTGTGCAAGCCCTACTGTATATTATCATAAGTATTGATGTAAAGTGTGTTTGATCCAGGTCGCTGTGAGGCTAAAGGAGCTCTGACCGGCAGCAACGCTGGAATCACCAGCATTGACTTCGACAGCGCAGTGAGTTTAGACAATCTCCTCTTGTGTCTTTGGTCTGATTGTTCTGTTCTCTAAAGATTCTTCTTAATCTTGTTTTCCTGTTGTTTTTGTCAGGGCTCATACCTTTTGGCTGCTTCAAACGACTTTGCCAGTCGTATCTGGACGGTGGACGACTACAGACTCCGGGTCAGTGTGTTTTTAGTGTTTATCATGTTAACCTGGATATGGGAAGTAAAGTAGAGTTAAAGGTTGTCACATAAGTGTAAAAGTAACTCACATCAACACGCTCCAAACGCAGCGACACTGTTTCAACAAGCCGCAGTCCTAATGAGACTATGAAGTAAATGATTGTACTGACATGAGCTGTGACAAGTGTATTTGAATGATGAATCCTGAAAAAAGAACCTGCTGACAGGGACATGTTCAGATACAGACCCACATCAAAGAGAGGAGTCGAGCGCTGTGAGCAGTTGGCGCTCACAGAAAAAGTAGATGCATCCACTTTGTGGTGCAGCAGAGCGTCTGTGTTTGTTGGCCTTTAGAGACGCAGGACTTCTGCTGTGAGTGTTGAGCGTTCAGGCTGCGTCTGCTGTAGAGACCTGCATCAGGATGGGGCAGTTTTAATGCAGGAACGGGCAGCCAGGCCAAAACACTTCAAGTTCCGACCGGAGTCTCTCTCTCTCTCTCTCCAGTGTCTTATATTACGAAGCAAAGAAGAAATATGGCTGTATCCGTGCTGCTGTTCCACACTTGATGCCTGTGAGATGCAGACACTTTTTTGCCTGGGATCCAGAATGACATTTCTCTGTATTTTTACACAGAGAAAGTCAGTCTGGTCGCCCTCCCCTCCAAGGGCGTTTCCCTCGAAATCCAGATCGTACCGTGCAATGAAAATAGTTTATTTCAGTCACGTGGTTTTTGCTAACGTCGTCCCTGCTGTGCGCAGCGCGCATGGATCTAGGCAGCGCGCATGGATCTAGGCAGCGCGCATGAATCTAGGCAGCGCGCATGGATCTAGGCAGCGCGCATGGATCTAGGCAGCGCTGCGGAAGGATAAACAACATGGCGCACCGGAAAACCGAGAGTTTGTTCTATTCACCGGTAAATGCAGTTTTAATTTACCAAAAAGACATGGCGTCAATAGTCGTGTTCAAGATGGTCAAGGCAGTGCAGTCGGCTCGAGCCGGTAAGAGGAACGCCCCCCCCCCCTTACCGGCAGATGACAGCGAGAGAAATCCCATCAGCTTACGGCACTAGAAGCCTTTATGCTCTTCTCTGATTGGTTCCCTCCGCTGTCTGTTAGGTGAGCTTTGCTCCGCCCTAGAAATCCAGTTGACTCGGGGGCGACCAGACTCATCCGCTGGTGCAGCGGTGAGGCTGGATTCTCCAGGCAAGACACTTTTGGCCGAGTGGCGCTGTCTTTATAATAGGAATGTAACGATAAATCACGATATTACAGCGAGCCCACAGTATTGAGATTAAGTAATATTTTTCAGTCATTGTTTATCTCTCAGTGATTCCTTTTCTTAAGTGCAAATTCATGGCTTCAGACTAAATTAGAATTTTCAGATTTTTTTTTTTTATAAAATGTGTGTTAATGTTCTGAACCAACAACAATATTTGATGCAAGTTATGATGTTTATTATTGTCAGGCGGTGACTTTTTGGTATTGTGATATCGATATTATCAATATTGTTACATCTCTAGTTTATAAATGTGCAGACCTGGAGACTCACAATAATAACGGCACAGACAGTGTTGTTTTCGTCTGATTACACGAGGATTATTGTTTTCTTAACCATGATTGTTTGAAAGACGAGCACTGATGGTTATTCAGATGTACAAGACACAGACTCAAAGATCAAGCCAGTGTCCAGGACTTTAAAGACATTTAGACCTGAGTCTGACTTTTCTGACCCACGTCGACCTGATTCTCTGCGTCTGTGTTCAGGACAGAACTTTAGTGAAATAATGTTCTTTTTGTGATTTGTCAGATCACTTCTGCTCATAAACTTGACAAACACGACCCAGTTTCTCAGTTTCTCTTCTGGTCTGTGATGTTGATGTAAAAGGTCTGACCTCTGACCTCTGCCCTCTCGGCCTCAAACTCCCATGAGCCTTTGCTCTGCTCCCAGCATGCCTCAGTGACGCTCGCTGGAACAGAGCGCGCTCACAGCAACAGGAAGTGATGTCACAGAGGGGCAGAGCCTGCAGCGAGCTCCTGCGGCTCCGCCAGTGATGATGTCACTGCCACAGACCAATCAGAGCGGAGCCAGAGGCCGAGGGGCGGAGCCAGAGCCATGATCTGACGTTTGAACTGAGACCAACAAAAAAACACACAAATATAAACCACAAAGAATATGTAGAACTTTATCTACAGGGTTTGTACAGTCACGGAACATTCTTTTTCATTTGTCAGGTCCTGGAAAAGTTTGGAAGTTCTGTAGGTTTTGAAAAGGGTTTGGATTCAAAGACAAATTGGGGTTCATTTGTTTTGTCCCGCTGGTAGAACTGGACAAATAAAAAAAAGATTCAGTCCAATCATCAATGATTTGATTTTGAATTGAAAGATCAATAACCCAGTTTGTCAGTAAAAACTTATGGTTTGAGGCAGAATATTAAAATATATTCTATTATTTTATCAGTAAAATGCAACATTATTAAGCATCTGACTGATTTGTGTTTCTAAAATCACGACTTAAAGCAGTTTTATTTTGTTTTTGAAAAGGCTGAATAAAATTGAATAAAAATATATTTGTTAAAATTGGGAAAAACATTTATTAAACTGCAGTATTTTACACTTTGGTTTGAAACTTGAATAAAATCCACTGAATTTGAAACTATTTTATAATTCAACTTATCTGGAATTTATTTAATGTTCAAAAATCTTTGTGTGTTGGTTTTAATCAGTTCATGAAAGACTGAAAAGTACAATTAAATGAGGTCTTTGGGGGAATTGTTTTGGAGAAGTCCTGGGAAAACCTGAAGTTAAAATGTGTGTTGTCCCTGTATCTAACAGTTCTGTTTGTGTGAGCGATATTTACACGACTGAGATCAGATCATGGATGAACTGTAAATGTACCGTTTGTTTGTCTTTGTCTGAGGCCAACACTCGGGGTCCATCCCAGAAAGGTTGATTTGACTCTTAACAAAAGTGTTTATAATGTTCTTTTTATCATTATATCTCTCTGTATTCTTTGTTTCTGCAGTACTTTTTGAATTATACCTGTGTTTTCTTCTTGTTTCTGCAGCACACGTTGACTTATATCTCTGTATTTTTAATGTTTCCCCAGCACACGTTGACGGGCCACAGCGGGAAAGTCCTCTCGGCTCGGTTTCTCCTGGACAACGCTCGGATCGTGTCTGGAAGCTACGACCGAACTCTGAAGCTGTGGGACCTGAAGAGCAAAGTCTGTGCGTGGTTCGGTTTTGTTCACACTCGTGTTCAGGCGGATTTCTGGGTTTTACTTTATGTTCTCTCTCATTGGGTTTCCTCCAGACTGGTTCTTGAGCAGCTGAAGTGTATTTTCTCTCTCTCATAACTCTGAACATGTGTGTTTTTAGGTATGAAGACGGTGTTCGCCGGCTCCAGCTGTAACGACCTCGTCTGTACAGAGCAGTGTGTGATGAGCGGACACTTCGACAAGAAAGTCAGATTCTGGGACATCAGGTACAAACATAATCTCACACATCTCATTTTATCAAACATCAGCTGCAGTCCAGGGTTTGTGCTAGAGACCTGCATCGGGCGGGAATTCCCGCGGGCCCCACGCAACCCGTGAGCAAACCCTCGGGATCGGGCGGTTTTAACGTTGCCTCAGGCGGGAGCGGGCGGTCAGGCCAAACACCTCGGGTCCCGAACAGACTCACGCTCTCTCCGCTGTCTTAAAAATATTACGTAGCAAGAAAGAAATACGACTTTGTGCGCGCTGCTGGTCAACAGAGAGACGCAACACGGACACCTGCGAGGTGCAGACACGTAAACTCACTGCTGCATCTCCTAGTCTAGCGTGCGTATCGGAGCATCAGCTGTGAGTCCTGGCGCCAGCAGCAGCCGCAGCACGGGCGTAAGCTTTCCCAGAAGAGTGAATGAATGCTGGCTTATACACATGAGGAGATGGAAATACACACGGAGTTTGAGCAAATAAAGTGTTTGTTTAGCAGAAACTGGAGGTGCGAGGAGCTTTGTATTTCAGGTAAGAAATACACAGACATCATGGCTTTATGATTGAATGTGTCAAACGAACATAATTGCCTTGTTGCAGATTATTTAGGCTGGTGCCTAATCATTTTAAGTCTAGATGCAGAGAGTTATACAGAGTTTAGTCATTTGTGTCCGTGTTGTTATGCCCTGAGGCCGCCACGCAACCTCCGTGTCACCAAAAAAAAAAAAAAAGTCGGGACCCAACGGGACCCGCGGGAGCTTCTCGGGCGGGCAGGCACACGGGGCCCTCGGGATCGGGCGGGAACGGTCACGGATGCTTCGGGAGTGGTCATGAAAATCTAGTCCCGTGCAGGTCTCTAGTTTGTGCAGGGGGTTTTAAATGTTTGCACTGGTCTTGCACGTTGTTTGTGTCACATTTTCTGATCTGTTTCACACTGCTGCAGCTTTTTCTGAGGGAAAAGTCTCTAGAATATTTGCTTAGACGAGTCTCAAACTTCCGGCAGTTTTGAGATGATTTCATGCGGCCCGCGGGATGATTTCAGATTAATATTGAAACGGCACAACACAAACATGGCAGAGAGATGAATGAGAACTCAAGAATCACTCAAGAGTCACTTTTAAACTTTCCACAACAAAGAAAGGGACAACATACAGGACGATTATGAGGGCAGAAGTTTCAGACGCAGGAGGAAAGAGACTGTCACTGCTTCGGCTGCTTTTTTACAACAGAAATCACAGATGTCGATGCTTCCTTTTTTGAAGACAGATGAGTTTCCCTGAATAAGTTCAACTTCATAATGAAGTGTCTCGTGTGTTAAGCTCCACACCACTTTTATTTGACACAAATTGATGTAATAATTGAGGACAAACATGAAAAAATTCCTCCTGACAAGACGTTTTAGCGATGCAATAAAGACACATTACAAACATGAGTCTTTATTGCACATGTTTGTAATGTTCTTAGATAAACCTGTGTTTGGCACATGGCTCATTTTGTCTGTTTTCAAACGTGACGGTTTATGTTTAAAGGCCGTACAAGGAAACATTTGAATGGCTTGAGCAGCAGCTGTGTTCTGGTGTTTTGTAGTGATGGGACTTTCGACTCTTTGAAAGGAATCGAATCATCATGAATCGTTCTTCTCAAAGAGTCGTTCAAAAATCCCACTCTTTCACAAGTTCGACTCTTTTGTTTTTTCCTTTTTCAACCCGCCTCAGTCCACCCTGTATTTATTAATCGAAACACACCAAATAAAAAACTCATTTTAACAAATACTTTAGACTGCAAAGGTTTGAGATGAAGTGGGATTTGGGTTTTTTCTTTCGCTCCTCTCGCGCTCTCTCTCACTCACACACACTAGTGCGGGGCATGGTGCGGGGAGGCAAAGCAGACGAGGAAAACTGAGACAAACACGGCTAAGCCAGAGAAACTGAGGACAGAAGAGACACGAATGACCGCAGAGACGTCTTCATTGATTTGTAAGGATTAAAATAATGTGTTTTATTATATTACGACTCATATTCATGGAGAAATGAGCCCAATAAGGACACGAACTTATACGTGTCCAAATGTAAAGTTACTGCAGGCATATGAGAACACGGTCAGACTTTTATCATCGCCACCACTACAACCTGCCGCTTTGAAATAAAATCTGCGATCCCGACCCGTGAGTCCAAAAAAGACGGCGGCAGTACGAGACGCGCGCGTACTTGTGTAACCATGGCGATACGCAGAGGACTGTGCCTGAGGTGACACTGGAAGAACACCGGTGCTCTGTGATCACTGTACACGCAGATTTGAGTGAAAAAACTGTATTTTTGTCCCTGTATTTGTTGTTTTTTCCTCCCCAATGAGGGAATGAATCGTTCACCTCCGTGAGTCGACTCTCATCGTTCACAGAGAGAGGTCGTTCAAAAGAATCGGATCATTCGTGAACGTCACATCACTAGTGTTTTGTTCAGTTCTGACACTTCACAGTAGTTTTCAGGCTTCATCCCTCTTTTCTTCTTCTGTTTGAGTCCGTCGTCTTCATATTCTCTTGTCTTTGCATAATCGAATATTTCACTTCCTGGATTTAGTTTAAACTTTGAAGTTTCGTGATCGGCTTGACTTGGACTTGTCTCTTTTTGACTCGGACACAGCCTCCACACTCTAAAACAGTATGGCGGCTGTTTGGAGGTGTTGTTTGTAGACTATTTTGAGTTATTGTGATTGTTTTGACTTGGTCCCACGTCTGATAAACACAACATGACAACATAAAATTGACTCTAAATGAGATCCCTCTGAGTGAAATGTGATTGTTCTGGAGAATAGTGAGATGAATGTTCAGTAAAAGTGTTTAATCTGCTCCTCAGGTCCGAGAGCATCGTGCGAGAGCTGGAGCTGATGGGTCGAGTCACGTCTTTGGACCTAAACCACGACAGAACTGAACTATTGACCTGCTCCAGAGACGACCTGATCAAGATTATTGATCTGAGGACGGCGGCTGTCAGGCAGACCTTCAGGTACGTGTGTGGATCTGCTGGAATTAGATTTAGTCTGACATAAAAAGGACACGCGCTCTCTGAACACGGCCTCATGTTCGTATACTTCTGTTTTATTGTCTTCTCTAAAGCGTCTCTTCTGTTTCAGCGCTCAAGGCTTTAAGTGTGGAGCCGACTGGACCAGAGTCACCTTCAGGTCGGTGTTTGAGCTTGAGTCTGTGCTGCTGCTCCGGGTAAAGCTTCTAACACGTTTGTTTGTTTGTTTGTCTGTTTCAGTCCTGACGGCAGTTACGTGGCCGGAGGATCTGCAGACGGAGCTCTGTACGTCTGGAATGTTCTGACGGGGAAAGTGGATCGAACTCTGGACCGGAACCACAAGTGAGTCAGACACAGACACGGGCAGGTTATGAAGACGCAGACCAAACGCATTTATAAGGACACGGAACACATTTATGAAGACGACTTTAAGACGCATGTTGAGACGTTTGTTTCATAAATATGTGGCGTCTGAATTTATGAACTCTGGCAATTTCTGACTAGGGCTGGGCGGTAAATCAAATTAATTCGGATCTTTAAAAAAACGACGATGTGAAAAACAGCCAAAGTGTAAAATCTAGGTCAGTGCGCTGAGACCCAGCCGCGTCCTGAGTAAACACCTTCAGCGACTTTGCAGAGCTCTGCTTCGCAAGTCTGACAAAGAAGAGACAAATCAAAACCTAGCGCCTGTTCAGCTGTTTAGCCTTTTATCACGTAATGACAGCCACGAGGAGCATCTTGGAGGAGATTTATATAACTTAAAAGAGACGAGTTTGTTGTTTCTCCGCGGATCAGTCAGGCGCTTTCAGCCTCAGACTCAATCTAGCGTCTTTTTGATTGAGTCGCTTTTTGTGAGGGTTTTCTCCGATAAAGTTAAAGTTTGGTCTCCTCTCCCCAAAGCAGCAGGCTCCGCCCCTTTCCCCTTTCTGTGAGAGTAACTATAGAGGGATTTTTTGTTTCTCAACTCGGGTAATGCAGAAAGAGTCTCTGCTCATCGACACAAACAGTGAAACAAGTGTAAAAAGCTCCGTTGTCAGTAAGTCCAAGAGTTTATCTGTGAGAAAACCAAAGTTCTGCTGCTAAATCAATATTTGTGAATGAAACTCCACCTACGACCCTTAAAAGTGACATTCAGTCTGTCAGACCGGTTCAGACCTGATCCAGACCGGTTCAGACCTGATCCAAACAGCTGAGAGCAGACTGTGGACTTGTTTTATTCAAACTAGTTTCCCCAGATAAGCAGATAGAGCGCATGCGCAGTAAAGGAAAGTGATGTCGACCAAAAATCCCTCAACGGCAACGCAGTTTGAGTGACAGAAGTGAAACAACAAAATCATAATGATGACAATCTTAATACGGCCTAATAGATGCAAATGCTCATAAAATAACCTGTCTCAGTCCAGATGGATCTGTGTTGAACTCTTATCTGAGTTCTCACTATATCCATCTGGGACTTGACTCGCTGAAAGTGTTTGAGAAAAGGTGGGGCATTTAGTGAAATACTTGGAGCTGATTGGGTGTGGAGCCGACCTTATTTGAGCTTAGCCAATCACAGCAACAACTTATAATGTTGTATCTACTGTCTGCGTGGGACAGAACAAGTGTCACACACACTGCTCTTCTTTCAAAAAGAAAATACTCTGTGTTTCTGCTAAAACCGCATCAGAAGCAGCAGAAACACAAACATCCATGAGAGCAGCCATCTTTGTTTAGCTGGAATCAGACTCGGTGCTAACAGCCGTGTTAGCCCGCCCTGCTACAATGTGATTGGGCCTCAGAACCACGCTGCTGTGATGTGATTGGCTGAAACACCTCTGGTTCAGACTCTCAAACCAATCGGGCGGCTGGAAGGCCAGATGGTTTATCTCGTGTTTGTGAATCCACAAATATCTGAGATAAACCATCTGACTGGCCATTTTACTCATGACCTGCATCAGCAGCAAACAGTTAATAATAGTTTCATTTGAAATAAACCAAGTTTACTGGCTCATCTTTTATAGATGCTTTAAAACAGAGGTCCTCAACCACTGGTCCGGGGCCCAAAACCGGGCTGCATGCCACTCCTACCGGGCCCCAGAGGATCTTTTAAAATGTATTCTATTTTTTTCACTGCTTCCCTGTGCTTTGCTATCAAAATATAGAGGCACTTAACCCAGTAAACAACAAATTTAAACAATTAGAGCGCTAAAATAAATACAATAATCTGTTGTATGCATTTTACATTGTTATTATTGGTGCTACCCAACCTCCACTGGTCCCTAGAAAAGAATATTGTGACTTTACCGGTCCTTACAAAAACAGGTTTGGGAGCTCTGAATAAAACATTATGAGCTGATAATAAAAATTAAAGTTTGATCAAATGTACTTTTAAGATGTCTGATGCTCTTAAACTTCTCTCTCACACATTTAATCTTCCATAAAGTCAGATTTTTCTAGATAAACCCTCTTAACTCGTCTCTCTTCTGTCTCTGTTCCAGTTCTGCCATAAACTCTGTGTCCTGGTCTCCGTCGGGAGCGTACGTGGCCAGTGTGGAGAAAGGCAGCCGCGCCATCCTCTGGTCCGACATGTGACCCCCGGCATCGGCCAATCAGGACGCTGCTGCTGCTCCGAAAGACTGAATGTGATTGGACGTTTGTGTTTAAAACGAACTGTGTCTAACGTCTGTGTGAATCTGCTCCAATAAACAAGGCTTTATTTATGTCCCACAAAACAAATCGGCTTGTTTTTGTAAAGCCCAGAATCACAACAACAGGTAAAAGTCCCAGTGTCCTTAAAGCCTCTTCGTCTCATGCACACAGGCTGGAGATGTGACCAGGACTAAAGACAAGAACAAATAAATACAGGAGCCAACGTTTTACTGCCCTTCATCACATTTAGGCTGCTCTAACACCAGGGTTGTTCTACAGAAATATATCTCAAGTAATCCTATTTATTACACACATCTCTCAATCTCAATCTCTAACCATATTTGGACGATATTCTGTCAGTTCAACGCAAATCAAAATCTACTCAAAAAATTATGATACAGTTTATACTTAAGCTTCCTTGTCTTTTAGAAAGTACAGCATCACTTATGTATTATTTATTATTATTTTATGAGCTCTTTTAAGTGTTTACTGCATGATATACTCGATAATACATTTTTGGATATCCTCAAAACAACGTTCACGATATTATCTAAAATTCGATATATTGCCCAGCTCTATTCTGTAGAATGACCCAGCAGCACAATCGACCCGTGTCCAAGCCTGGATGGTTCCTAAAATGTGGTTCTTTTGTCCAGTGTGAGTCGCAGCACGGTTGGAGGAATTGTACCAGAGCACCATTACTCATGCACACGCTCGACTTCTGAGCGCTGATGTTTCTCACCAGAAGAAGTACGAAAATAAACTCCCTGGATCTGCTCTGACCTGGAATTATGTCTGTGACCAAAGTAAAAGTCTTCAAAGTAGTCATCTGGACAGTGTTTCCGAAGATCAAGATGTTTCAACTCTCATCCAAAAGAGAAGCCACTAGTGGTCCCCAGTCAGCTGTACATCTGCATCTTAAAGCCACCAAGCATAAATTTGAGGACAGTGAGGTTAAAATTCTTAGCAGGGAGAAGGGATGGTTTGAAAGAGGTGTAAAAGAAGCCATCTTTGTGGAAAAAGAAAACCCATCACTAAACAGGAATGGAGGCTTAAGATACAACCTACCGGGTGTGTATAGTAGCATTCTTACCCCTTGGTCTAAAGGGAAAGAAAAGTAGATAGAGCACAGTCTCCAGGACTTATGTCTACAACAAGATCACCCAGTATGCTACTGTATCTTGTTCACAGGTAGCCAGGGCAATTTACCAGTGAATTAGTTAGGGGAGCTTGAAACAGTCCAGGCCCAGTCAGAACAATAGAAAGGAGGCTGAGAACAATGGAGAGGAAACAGAGTACAATGGAGAGGAAGCAGAGAACAATGAAGAGGAAGCAGAGAACAATAGAACAATAGAAACAGGGAACAATGGATAGGAAGCTAGGGCTTACCAAACCAGTTTTAGGAACAGGTTTCAGGAACAAGTTTGGGTGGGTTTAGCCCCTCCTAGGGGGAGGGCTTATCTTAGTATATAAATACAGCCAGTCTCAGTCTACTTCCATCAGATTGAAAATGACTTTCGGATGAGAGTCGAAACGTCTTGATCTTCGGAAACACTGTCCAGATGAAACTTGAAGACTTCTACTATGGATCACTCCTGGATGAATGAGGGACTACACCGTCTCTGTGACCAAAGAAGTCTCGTCTCCTGTTGCTCTTTCTGCTTCACGTGATTTTTAATCCAAAACCTGATGGAGGAGCATCACAAGCAAAACTGGAGTCTGCCTCAATATTAAAGATATAATGGCTAGTTGGACTTATTTTCTCTGCTGCAGCACTAACTCAGCGCTTGTGAACAAATGTTCTCATGCATTGCGTGTATATACGTAACACGCCATGGCGACGACGCTTCTGCCTTTTTTTTTTTTACACACGCATTTATTTGGACAGACCAAAAGTTTGGACACACCTTCTCATTCAAAGGCTTTTTTTTAATGTTCATGACTATAAACATTGTAGATTCACACTGAAGCATCCTTTTTTTTTTTTTCATTTTCTACCGCTTAATCCCGTTAGGGGTCGCGGGTGACTGGAGCCTATCCCAGTGACTTTGGGCCTTAGGCGGGGAACACCCTGGACAGTGGCCAACTTGCCTCAGGGTTAGAGGGACAAACATTCACTCTCTCATTCACTCACTAAGGGACATTTACAGTGATGCCCAATTAACCTAAACATACATGTTTTTGGAGGAAACCGGAGAAAACCCACAGTGACACAGGGAGAACATGCAAACTCCACCCAGAGAGATCATGAGATGTTCATATGGTCTGACCCGGGAGTCGAACCCACAACCTCCTTATTGGGAAGCCAGAGCTCAACCACTTGGCTACTGTGCACCCCCAATAATAAATATATATTTTTATATAAATTTAGGAAATAAATCCCAAATTAATGGGAAACATAATGAGATGGTACTGTAATTTCTGCCCTATTGAGCGCACCTGAATATAAGCCACACCCACTAGATTTAAGTAAGAAAAAGTATAAAGTACATATATAGGCTGCACTTGTTAATAGTAAGTCTATGAGAATCTATCATTTTGCTGCATTGCCTTATAAGCCGCATAGTTCAAAGCTCGTGAAAAAAGTAGCGCCTTATAATCCAGAAATTACAGAAAATACATAAAACACAAGATTATGTACAGTATTAGGGGCCTATGGACAAAGTTTGGACCTGGGGCCCACAACTTGGTGCTACGCCCCTGGGTTGTGAGTTGGTTGCACGGTTATTCTGGGCTGAAACGTTTGGGAACCTCTGGCCTAGAAGAATATGATTTGCCAGATTCTGTTTGGACTTTTAAAAGCAACAGCCTTGGCAACAAAATGTACTTTTTTTTTTTTTTTTTTTAATACTAGTTTATTACTGCTGTTTGTTGTTTTGGTTGGAGATGTTTCAACTGTTGCCCAACAAATAATCTCAACAAACAAAATCAAAAACAAAAAGTAATGAACTGTGAGTGATCCTAAAATCTGTCAGTGAAAAAGCCTCAGTGTTCCTGTTGTTTATCTGGTTGTTTTGTATTGTGTTTTTGTTGAATAATGAAGGTTAAACACATTTGTAGTTCAGTTTTATAGTCCGTCTGTAAATATAATCGAACAGCTCACGAGGCGTCTGTGATGGAGTTATTAATCTAGATTATGGATGTAAGAGTGTGTCTGCTGATCAGGCTCACTCGGGATTATTGATCCTCACACGCAGGACAAACACAAGAGACACAGACAAGTGAAGAGAGACGAGACAGGAGAGGGACAGAGACAAGACGAGACGGTGTAAGATCAGCCAGGACACTTCTGCTTCAGGTAAGACTAGAATATTTGCACATTATACCAAAAACAACTGGTAATACTGTGTCTAAAATAGGACTGTTTCAGGCAGGAATGGCCGATATTTGGCCCCCTGCTCTGGCCGATAATTGTCGATACCTAGATTCATATTCTAAAGCAGATCTAAGTAACATTTTGACTTGGTTGAAAGTCTTTATTAGTTTGTGTGATGGTCAAATGTTTTTTGTTTTTTTTTACATTTGAAGCAAACGTCTGAGAAAAACTGACTTTTTCATTTTTACATTTGACAGAGTGAAGTAATTTAATGTACTTTTCCTGTCCATACATTGATTAAAAAAATAAGGAGGAAAAAAAGTTCAGTTGTAGGTTTGATTCAGGTGTTTGCAGAGAAGAACTGTAGGGGGCGCTAATAAAGGTTTGAAGGTCTTTGAAAGTGTTAAGGTTGTACACTAGACTTTATAATAATAATAATAATAATAATATGTAACCGGCAGCGTCGTCTCAGGCTCCACAGTCTGAAGTGTTTTTAGGATGAGCACAAAGCAAGAACTGATCATTAGTATTGATCAGGAGAGGTACTGTTTTTACGTTACGATGAGCAGGAAGTGACATCACAGTGACATCAAACAGTTGGAAAACAAAAACGTAATCAACGAGCTAAAGATGAAAGTGTCCAATCAGAAAAGTCACACCAGCAGTGTTGAGTTTTCCTGCGTTCTCATTGGTCACTTTCTCTCGTCGAGCCAAAGCTGAAAAAACTAAAATATGTTTGTGTAAATTGGCTTTAAATGTTAGAAAATGTAAAAAAAAAAACATTTTAAACATTTGTGTCAATTAAACTCATGTGAGTCTGTCTTTCTCTCCTTTGTCTCTTCCTTTTCCCCTCTCTCTCTCTCTCTTCCCTCTCTCTCTCTCTCTCTCTTCCCTCTCTCTCTCTCTTCTCTCTCTCTCTTCCCTCTCTCTTCTCTCCCTCTCTCGCTCTCTTTCTCTCTCTCCCTCCCTCCCTTTCTCTCTCTTCCCTCTCTCTCTTCTCTCTCTCTCTCTCCCTCTCTCTCTCTTCCCTCTCTTTCTCTTCCCTCTCTTTCTCTTCCCTCTCTCGCTCTCTCTCTCTCCTCTCTTTCTTTCTCTCTCTCTCTTCCCTCTCTCTCTCTCCTCTCTCTCTCTCTCTCTCCCTCCTCTCTCTCTCTTCTCTCCCTCTCTCTCTCCTCTCTCCCTCCTCTCTCTCTCTTCTCTCCCTCTCTCTCTCTTCCCTCTCTCTCTCTTCTCTCCCTCTCTTTCTCTCTCTTCTCTCTCTCTCTCTTTCTCTTTCTCTCTCTTCTCTCTCTCTCTCTCTCTCTCTCTCTCTCTTTCTCTTTCTCTTTCTCTTTCTCTTCTCTCTCTCTCTCTTTCTCTTTCTCTCTCTCTCTTCTCTCTCTCTCTCTCTCTCTCTCTCTCTTTCTCTTTCTCTCTCTCTCTCTTTCTCTTTCTCTCTCTTTCTCTTTCTCTTTCTCTCTCTCTCTCTCTCCCTCTCTCTCTCTCTCTCTCTCTCTGTATTTATTCATATAGTTTAATATATTATTTTTTTTCAGTGCAGTGTTTTCTCTCAGTGACGTCATGAGTCCCAAACGAGTCGTCTTCAAGAAGGTTTCCCGCGACAAGTCGGTGAGTCACGTTAGACCTGATGCCCTCCCTCTGCCCTGCGTGTGGGAGGGCATCAGGTCTAACTCTGTGTGTGTGTGTGTGTGTGGAAGGGCATCAGGTCTAATCTCTCTCTCTCTTTCTCTGCAGCTGGCGGTTTATCTGGCCAAGAGAGACTTTGTGGATCACTGTGACTTCGTGGATCCGGTCGGTGAGTTTGGGACAAAGAACCACAGTGTATCTCAGAGTTATAGGTTATTAGATGACCTCAGATGCCCTCCCTGACCCCCCTGACTCTCAGATTGTGTCAGATGCCCTCCCTGTGTTTCAGACGGAGTGGTGGTGATCGACCCGCAGCAGCTCAAAGGCAGAAAAGGTAAAGTTTAACACAAAACATAAATTAAACGTGACTTTTTTGTTTCCTCATTAGTTAGTTAGTTAGTTAGTTAGTTAGTTAGTTAGTTAGTTAGTTAGTGGATGGGCCCGTACCACTTACCCCCTAGCCCCGCCCACTTCCTGTATCGTCGAGTCTGGAGGGTCAATCAGAGTTTTAAAGTTCTGGGGAAAAGGGTAAGTTTAGGTCGAGTGTTTGGATGAAGATTAGACCAGTTTAGTAAAAAAAGTATTCTCGTTTCCCACGGCAACCAGCTCACAGTGATGAGACAGGTGCGAAGGAGAAATGGGATAAACCTGAAATTGTAATAAATCCTTGCAAAATCTATTTATCTACAGTGCAACGTTTTGGCCGTGCGACCTTCTTCAGGCAAAACCTCCCAAACTCTCCCAAATAATAAATCATTTCATTAAATCTGATGAAATGATCTCTGATTCACTCTCTCTCTCTGATTGGTTGTCTCCTCTCCTCAGTCTTCATCAGGTTGGAGACCTGTAGCTCCCGAGCTACAGGTCTCCAACAGGTCTCCAACCTGTAAATTGCATGTTTAGAAACATGCAATTTATGCTTTTTTTACTCAAATTTATTACATGCCTCCTTCTACTGTAAATGTATCTTTAGATGCCTAATTATGTCCATTTCTAAATAGATATTGGCTAAATATCCATATTAACCTCTTAACTATGCCAAAGTTTACTTCAATATTTGGTCATCGCTACAAGCAGTAGCTCACAGCTAGTTTTCTTTTGCAAAAGTAGCTCTCCTAGCGTTGGAGACCCCTGCTCTCTGATTCGCTCTCTTCTCTCTCTCTGATTGGTTCAGGTCTGCCGTGCACGTTTTGTTACGGTCGTCAGGTCTGGGTCTTAAGATTGTTCTTAAAAGTAGCGAGGTGTGTGCAGTCTCTGTCATGGTTTGGAGCTTGGACCACGGAACAGCTTCAGGAACATCTAAATGATGTGGTTGGCTCGGTCAGGGCCTTAGCTTGAGGAGCAGGTGGAGGTTTGGCTCGGTCAGGGCCTTAGCTGGAGGAGCAGGTGGAGGTTTGGCTCGGTCAGGGCCTTAGCTGGAGGAGCAGGTGGAGGTTTGGCTCGGTCAGGGCCTTAGCTGGAGGAGCAGGTGGAGGTTTGGCTCGGTCAGGGCCTTAGCTGGAGGAGCAGGTGGAGGTTTGGCTCGGTCAGGGCCTTAGCTGGAGGAGCAGGTGCAGTAGAACAGATGACACAGGTCCAAGTGGAGCAGATGAAACTTCCCCTCAAATATTTCTCTGGAAAATCTGTTGCAGCAGACGTAAAAGGTCTGTAGCTTTTCAGATGTCCAAAGTTGGCCAAAAGTCACTGACGCACAGCGCCGCCATCTTTGATCACCGGGACCTCTCTGATTCTTCTCTCTTCTCTCTGATTGGTTCTCTCCTCTCTCTGTCTCTCCTCCGATTGGCTCTAGTCTACGTGATGCTGTCTCTTCTCTCTCTTCTTTGATTGGCTGTAGTCTACATGATGCTGTCTCTCCTCTCTTATTCGCTCTCTCTTCTTTCTCCTCTCTCTCTCCTGATTGGCTCTCACAGTCTACGTGATGCTGTCTCTCTTGTCCTCTCTCTTCTCTCTCCTGATTGGTTGTAGTCTACGTGATGCTGTCTCTTCTCTCTCTCTCTCTCTTGTCTCTCTGCTCTTTCTGATTCGCTCTCATCTCTGTCTCTCCTCTGATTGGCTCTCACAGTCTACGTGATGCTGTCTCTTCTCTCTTCTCTCTCCTGATTGGCTCTCTTCTCTCTCCTGATTGGCTCTCTTCTCTCTCCTGATTGTTTCTAGTCTACGTGATGTTGTCGTGCACGTTCCGTTACGGCCGTCAGGACATGGACGTCCTGGGCGTGGCCTTCAGACGTGACCTGTTCGTGGTGACGAGGCAGGTTTATCCAGAGCTCCAGGACAAAGCTCAGCTCACTCACAGCAGAGTCCAGGAGAAGCTCATGAAGAAGCTCGGACAGTACGCTTTTCCTTTCTTCTTCGAGGTAAAAACAACAAACATCTGCTTCCTCTGAGAGTCTACTGCTTTATTAGAATGTGATGATGCCATGATAACATTGTGCTTTGACTTGAAGCCTCTAAACGTTAACTCCACACATTCCCGCTGGTCATGATTATTCAAATCACAGCATTATCAAAAGAACATCAGACGAAGGTTGATTCAGGCTGAGTTTGGATTTGCTGGGACGAGAACGGGTCTGGTCACCGCTCCGTTAGTTTATTTGTGAGATGCAGATGAAACAAAGGAGCTGATTGGTCATCTGTTGTTTAGACCAAAATCTAACCGATCAAGACCAAGACAAGACCAAGACAAGACCGAGACCAAGACAAGACCAAGACGAGACCAAGACAAGACCAAGACAAGACCGAGACCAAGACAAGACCAAGACGAGACCAAGACAAGACCAAGACGAGACCAAGACAAGACCGAGACAAGACCGAGACCAAGACCGAGACCAAAACAAGACCAAGACAAGACCAAGACAAGACCGAGACAAGACCGAGACCAAGACCAGACCAAGACAAGACCGAGACCAAGACAAGACCGAGACCAAGACAAGACCAAGACAAGACCAAGACAAGACCGAGACCAAGACAAGACCGAGACCAAGACGAGACCAAGACAAGACCGAGACCAAGACAAGACCAAGACAAGACCGAGACCAAGACAAGACCAAGACGAGACCAAGACAAGACCAAGACGAGACCAAGACAAGACCGAGACAAGACCAAGACCGAGACAAGACCGAGACAAGACCGAGACCAAGACAAGACCGAGACCAAGACAAGACCAAGACAAGACCAAGACAAGACCGAGACCAAGACAAGACCGAGACCAAGACAAGACCAAGACGAGACCAAGACAAGACCGAGACAAGACCAAGACCGAGACAAGACCGAGACAAGACCGAGACCAAGACAAGACCGAGACCAAGACAAGACCGAGACAAGACCAAGACCGAGACAAGACCGAGACAAGACCGAGACCAAGACAAGACCGAGACCAAGACAAGACCAAGACAAGACCAAGACAAGACCGAGACCAAGACAAGACCGAGACCAAGACAAGACCAAGACGAGACCAAGACAAGACCGAGACAAGACCGAGACCAGACCAAGACAAGACCAAGACAAGACCGAGACCAAGACAAGACCGAGACCAAGACAAGACCAAGACGAGACCAAGACAAGACCGAGACAAGACCGAGACCAAGACAAGATCAAGACAAGACCGAGACCAAGACCAAGACAAGACCAAGACAAGACCGAGACCAAGACAAGACCAGACAAGACGAGACCAAGACAAGACCGAGACAAGACCGAGACCAAGACAAGACCAAGACAAGACCGAGACCAAGACCAAGACAAGACCGAGACCAAGACAAGACCGAGACCAAGACAAGACCGAGACCAAGACAAGACCGAGACCAAGACAAGACCAAGACAAGACCGAGACCAAGACAAGACCAAGACAAGACCGAGACCAAGACAAGACCAACAGACCAAGACAAGACCGAGACCAAGACAAGACCAAGACCGGAGACCAAGACAAGACCAAGACCGAGACCAAGACAAGACCAAGACAAGACCGAGACCAAGACAAGACCAAGACAAGACCGAGACCAAGACAAGACCAAGACAAGACCAAGACAAGACCAAGACAAGACCGAGACCAAGACAAGACCGAGACAAGACCAAGACAAGACCGAGACCAAGACAAGACCGAGACCAAGACAAGACCGAGACCAAGACAAGACCGAGACCAAGACAAGACCGAGACCAAGACAAGACCAAGACAAGACCGAGACCAAGACAAGACCAAGACAAGACCGAGACCAAGACAAGACCGAGACAAGACCAAGACAAGACCGAGACCAAGACAAGACCAAGACCGAGACCAAGACAAGACCAAGACCGAGACCAAGACAAGACCAAGACAAGACCGAGACCAAGACAAGACCAAGACAAGACCGAGACCAAGACAAGACCAAGACAAGACCAAGACAAGACCAAGACAAGACCGAGACCAAGACAAGACCGAGACAAGACCAAGACAAGACCGAGACCAATACAAGACCAAGACCAGACCGAGTCCAGACCTAGTCCAAGACAAGACCGAGACCAAGACAAGACCGAGACCAAGACAAGACCGAGACTAAGACAAGACCGAGACAAGACCAAGACAAGACCGAGACCAATACAAGACCAAGACCAGACCGAGTCCAGACCTAGTCCAAGACAAGACCGAGACCTAGAAAAGACCAAGACAAGACCGAGTCCAGACCTAGTCCAAGACAAGACCGAGACCAAGACAAGACCGAGACCAAGACAAGACCAAGTCCAAATGTGCTTGAGTTCGTAACAAGACAAAGATCTCGAGTATTACTCCACCAGTTCCACCTGATTTTGTTGCATGTATCACTTTAGTGTGAGCCAGGTTTTGTTACCTATATCAGTGTTTCCCAACCAAGTGTTTTAATACAAACAAATGTTATTTGCAGCACATTTTACATGTTAAGAGGCACTTTTCTGACATTAAATACATTAAAACAATAAAATGCAACGGTTATACATGAAAATATAAAAACACATGACATAGGGCAGGGCTAGCCAGATTTTACCGAGGTCTATGGCTTCTGGGCCGGATAGTTGCACAATATGTGGAATGAAACAAGAAAAATACACTTGATCCGTTGGCAAATCTTATTTCAAACAGTAAAAAATCATCTTATTACATATTGACACATTGACATATTTATGTTGGTTACAGAGAAATAAGCCAGAATTAAATCTGCAAACTATTTTTGTATTATTTGGAACGTGAATTGAGGGCCAGATTAGATTTTTGGAGGGCCAATATGGCACCCAGGCCTTAAGTTGAATAGGCCTGACATAGGGGGTACTACATGACCTGACCTACATCATGATTATGATTATTATTCTCCACATTCAAACTGAACAAACAATCCAACTCTGCCTTCAACCATAAGATGTGACAAGACCAGAGTAGTATAATAGAAATACTGATGTGTGAGTGTAGCAGTGCATGATGGGAGCTGTAGTTTTAACCGTTTGTGTTCAGTTTCCAGATAATCTTCCGTGTTCAGTGGCTCTGCAGCCGGGACCCAACGACGAGGGGAAGGTACCAGAGTAAAAACAATAAAATCTGTCTTTTTAAAACTAAAATAATCAAAGTGAGGTTGTGTTTGTAGAAATGTGCCGTGGAGTTCGAGGTGAAGGCGTTTTGTGCCGATCAACAGGACGAGAAGGTCGAGAAGCAGTGAGTCCGGCAGATCTTTCACCCCGAGCTCCTTCAGGCTGATCGATTATTGATTATTGATTATGTTCCAGGAGCTCTGTGCGTCTGACGATCCGGAAAATCCAGTTCAGTCCAGATCCCGTCGGTCCGGCTCCGGTCGCAGAGACGACGTTTGAGTTTGTGATGTCGGAAAAACCTCTGCACGTCAAGATGTCTCTGAGTAAAGAGGTGAGACCGGACCTGGACCTGGGTCTAAACCAGGTCTAAACCAGGTCTAAAACAGGACTAAAACCTCTGCACGTGAAGCTGTCTCTGAGTAAAGAGGTGAGACTGGACCGGGACTAGAACTGGACTAAACAGGACTAAAGCAGGGCTAAAGAGGTGAGACCAGACCGGGACTAGAACTGGACTAAACAGGACTAAAGCAGGGCTAAAGAGGTGAGACCGGACCTGGGTCTAGAACAGGTCTAGAACAGGTCTAGAACTGGACTAAAACCTCTGCACGTCAAGCTGTCTCTGAGTAAAGAGGTGAGACTGGACCTGGACTTGAACTGGTCTAAAACTGGACTAAAACAGGTCTAGAACAGGTCTAGAACAGGACTAAAGCAGGACTAAAACTGGTCTAAACCAGGACTGAAACAGGCTAAACAGGTGAGACCGGACCGGGACTAGAACTGGACTAAACTGGGTCTAAAGAGGGTCTAAAACATTTGAGTTTGTGATGTCGGAAAAACCTCTGCACGTCAAGCTGTCTCTGAGTAAAGAGGTAAGACCGGACCTGGACCTGGTCTAGAACAGGACTAAAGAGGGTCTAAAGCAGGTCTAAAGAGGTGAGACCGAACTGGGACTATAACTGGACTAGAACAGGTCTAGAACAGGTCTAGAACTGGACTAGAACTGGACTAGAACTGGACTAGAACTGGTTTAAAGAGGGTCTAAAGCAGGTCTAAAGAGGTAAGACTGGACTGGGACTAGAACTGGACTAGAACAGGTCTAGAACTGGTCTAGAACAGGTCTAGAACTGGACTAAAACAGGTCTAAAGAGGGTCTAAAGAGGTGAGACTGGACCGGGACTAGAACTGGACTAGAACAGGTCTAAACCAGGTCTTCTCTTGCAGACGTTTTATCACGGTGAGCCGGTCAAAGTGAACGTGGAGATCACAAACTCTTCCAGCAGAAACGTCAAAGACATCAGCCTGTCTGGTGAGTCAGATGCCCTCCCTCCTGTCCGGTGAGTCAGATGCCCTCCCGCCGCGTCTCGTGTGATGATGTCATAAGTCCAGACGGTGGGCGGAGCTTTGTACTTTGTCCTAAATCTCTAAAAGCTCGTTTGACACATTTAGTTTTAGTGACTAGACTCATTCACTTTTATATTACAATATAAGAACTAGGGATGGGACGATATATGAAATTATCGTTAATCGCGATAGTTAAGGGTCGCAATTAAATAATTGTGGTGTTTTTTCATAATCGTGATAATTGTATGTGACGATAATCACAATTATAGTAGCAGACGAGTGCCTGTGGCTTCATTAGAGCCTCTAAACTCTGACGCTGTGAACCCAGTTAAAGCTGTTTTATGGTTAAACAAAGAAAAGCTTCATGTGTTAATTAATGACTCTGATGCTGCGTTCACACCAGACAGCTTATTTGCGTCCAAATTTGCCTAAACGCGCGTGAAAATTCGCCGGTTATTTCTGCTGTTGACGCCTCAATAAGCTTCTAAAACGCTCTGACGCGTCAAGGCTTTAGTGACAAAAAGACACTTTTAACGCCCCAAAGTGCTTCCAGCTCTCGCTTGTTTACAGCTTTGTTTTGCTCGTAGACAGACCACTGAGAGAGAGAGAGAGGCTTGTTGCATTTATAAAACGGAGCTTACCCGATCACACAACTTTCTCCTCCCCCAGTGTCTTTTTACTGTCTCCGTCCTCCTCGGCTCCTCCCGTTGTACAGCAGGTTTAAACACGACACCGGGCATTTTTAATACATCCACGTGAGGCGTTGTAAGTCCAGATCATGTCCCGTGTTTGTCGTGTCTCCAGATTTTCAAAACAACGAACGGCCAAGTCTTTGAAAAAAGCCCCAAACAAGCCACCTTTCGTTAAAAAAGTTACTAAAAGACTTCAGTAAACAGTCGTCCTTTCCCCTTGATGTGACAGGGAAACAACATGTCACGTGTACGGGAGTGTAGTCTCTGATTGGCTGAAGCCGACTTCCAACGCGTCTGAAGATGGATTTTCCCAACTTCTGCGGCGGCCGCAGCTTCAAGCTTCTAATCCGCAAGACGCCGCGTTTTCAGAAGCCAAAACGCGCTTCAACTGACGCCCCAGACGTCAATACGCGCGGAAAATTCGCTTAAACGCTCAAGACGCGAGTTTACATTGACTTAACATTGAAAATAGACACAAATACGCCAAGACGCTGTCCGGTCTGAACGCAGCATGAGACAAAGTTAGTAGATTTTTGCTCAACATTATAAACATTTGTTCACTTTGAATCATTATTGATTGTACTTAGACCAAAATACAATAAGTATTGTTCAAACACACACATATTGTGTGTTAATAAATATTTAAGTGATTTTGAATCTGTGTACTTTTACATTTAGTAAATTATCGTGATAATATCGTTAATCGCGATTTTTTGGTCACAATAATCGTGAGTGCAAATTTTAATATCGTCTCATGTCTAATAAGAACTCACTTTAATCTTCCTTGTTGCCATGGAAACGTCTCACAGTCTCATTGTTGTTTTGTCGTTGTTCTGTCGTTGTGTTTCCAGTGGAGCAGGTCACAAACGTGGTGCTTTACTCCAACGACAAGTACGTGAAGTCTGTGGCCAAAGAGGAAACCACGTGAGTGTTTCAGCCCTTTGTCAGTCAAAACTTTGATGCAGAACAATTGATAAATATTAGATTTTTTTTTTTTTTCGCAAAATGTCAAAATAGTAAAAGTCGGTTTCATTTATGTTCATAAAATTATTACTTAAAGAAAATTTTATTTTTACTTTGAAAAGGCAGAAAATAATTGAATCAAAAAAAGTTACTTATTAAATTGAAAAGTTTTGCTCTTTTGTTTGAAATTGGAATAAAATTTGAAAGTATTTTATAATCCATTTTTTTTATTTAATATTTTCTTTTTTTAAGTGTTTTGGTTTTTCTCAGTTAATGAATCTTGATCGAAAAGTTTGTTATATTGAGTCCTGGAAAAGTCCTGGAAAGGTCCTGGAAAAGTCCTTGGAAAACCTGAACCTGAAAAAAGAGAAAGGCAACAATGATCAAAGAAAAATGTGTTTATAAAAAGTACATTTCCTCCTTTAATCCTGAGAAAACCGTGCAGACTGTAAATGTGCCTCTGTAAAAGTCACTTCAGACGGTCTCCTCCTCTAATGTCCTTCCTCTTCACTTCGTTCTTTGAGCAGCTGAACAGATCTGCACAAACCCAGAGCGTTTGTTTAGTTTAATCCAGTCGGCTGCTCGTCGTTGTAACAGTGTTTTGTTTGTTGTTCCAGGGACACAGTTCCGGCCGGGACGTCTCTGAAGCAGGAATATTCTCTTTATCCACTTCTGGCATATAACAAAGAGAGACGAGGTTTGGCTCTGGACGGACGGATCAAACACGAGGACACGAACCTGGCTTCAAGCTCCATGTAAATAAAAACATCTAAACAAACAAACAAACAAACACTGCACTAAACACGAGGACACGAACCTGGCATCAAGCTCCATGTGAGGAAACATCTAAACAAACAAACAAACAAACAAACAAACAAACATGAGGACACGAACCTGGCATCTAGCTCCATGTGAGGAAACATCTAAACAAACAAACAAACAAACAAACAAACAAACATGAGGACACTAACCTGTCTTCTAGCTCCATGTGAGAGAAAATATATATACTATACATACATACAAACATACAAACAAACAACCAAACAAAACTATTAAAAAAGTCCAGATTTTAGACCTACTTTAGTCCTGGTTCAGACCTGATTTAGACCTAGTTTAGACCTGGTTTAGACCTGGTTCAGTCCTGGTTTAGACCCGGTTTAATCCAGTTTAACCCTGTGTTTGTCTCAGAGTGAAGCAGGACGTCCTGAAGGAGGTCCAGGGGATGTTGGTCTCTTATGTTGGACCTGGTTTAGTCCTGGTTTAGACCTGGTTCAGACCTGGTTCAGACCTGGTTCAGACCTGGTTTAGACCTGGTTCAGACCCAGTTTAATCCAGTTTAACCCTGTGTGTGTCTCAGAGTGAAGCAGGACGTCCTGAAGGAGGTCCAGGGGATGTTGGTCTCGTATAAAGTCGTTCTGAGGATGATCGCTACAGGGTCAGTATCTCCTGCTCCTGATCCTGACACGTTCCCAGTTTTCCTGAGAAGATTCCCACTTTTCCTCATCACTTCTCCTCCAATTCCCCTTCACGTATCCTTTTATGTTTTCATCCTTTCTTAACCCCACTGTTCATGTTTTTGTGTGTGTTTCTGCTCAGCGCTGTGGGATCGAGGTAAAAGTCTCTCTTCTGTTGTAGTTCCAGTTTTATTCAGGAGGTGGCGCTGTTTTCACGTTGTTTTGTCTTTCAGTGACGTTTCTCTGGAGCTGCCGTTCAGACTCATGCATCCCAAACCGGACCAGGGTGAGCTTAACCAGACTAGAGAGAGAGAGAGGGGAGAGAGAAGAGAGGAGAGAGGGAGAGAGAGGAGAGAGAGAGGGAAAGAGAGAGGGAGAAGAGAGAGAAGAGAGAGGGAGAGGGGGAGAGAGAGGGAGAGAGAGAGAGAGAAAGATAGAGGAGAGAGAGAGAGAGAGAGGAGAGAGAGAAAAGAGAGAGGGAGAAGAGAGAGAAGGGAGAGAGAGAGAGAGAGAGAGAGAAAGATAGAGGAGAGAGAGAGAAGGGAGAGAGAAGAGAGGAGAGAGGGAGAGAGAGGAGAGAGAGAGGGAAAGAGAGAGAGAGAGAGAGAGAGAGAGAGAGAGAGGAAGAGAGAAGAGAGAGAGGGAGAAGAGAGAGAAGAGAGAGGGAGAGGGGAGAGAGAGGGAGAGAGAGAGAGAGAAAGATAGAGGAGAGAGAGAGAGAGAGAGGAGAGAGAGAGGGAAAGAGAGAGAGAGGAGAGAGAGAAGGTGAGAGAGAGAGAAAGAGAGAGAGGAGAGAGGGATGGAGAGAGAGAGGGGGAGGGAGAAGAGAGAAGAGGAGAGAGAGAGAGAAAAGAAAGAGAGAGAGAGAGGAGAGAGAGAGAGGAGAGAGAGAGAGAAAAGAGAGAGAGGAGAGACAGAGAGGAGGACAAAAGGAGAGAATAACAGACTCATACATGAGTTTAATGGATAAAACTTTAAAGCAGAAAATGTACATTTGAAAGTTAATCTGTGTCATTATTTGTTACAGTTTGTGATGATGTTTTGTTCTGATCCGTCTGTTTTTGTGTGTTTTGTGTGTTTTTGTGTGTTTTTGTGTGTTGTGTTTGTCGTGCGGCTGCAGCCAGAGAAAGGTAAAGTCTGTCTTTGTTTCTCACGTTTCAAACACAAAAGGACCAGTTTGTGACGAGGTCCTGGTCTGTTTTGTCTTTAAACGACTCTTACATGTGACGAGGAGGAACCTGGTGTGTGTGTCGTCCTCCGGGGCCACACACAAAACACTCTTAACAACACAATAACAACAGAATAACAACAGAGTAACAACAGGAGAAACAGTAAAGCCTGGGCTGGGCGTCTGTCACGTCAGAAGGGAATCTGTCTGTAATCAGGGCTGTCAAACTGGGGCCCACACTGTAAGAAATCTCACTAATCTTTCCTTGTGTAACTTTTGGAGTTTGAAAACTGATCATTCAGTCAAAAAGAACAATATGAGTGACCAATCAGAGTCGATCTATACTGCCACATTGATAAAGCTGCTTTGTTAGAGCGAGCAGACGCCTCTCCACAGATCTGACTTCTCACGTGGCTGGTCTCCATGGCGATATCTGAGCCTAAAGCCACTCCGTGTCACTTTTGTTCTGTTACAGTGAAGCCGACGACATGGTGTTCGAAGAGTTCAAGAGAGTTTACCTGAAAGGAGTGATCGGAGACGACGAAGAGTCTCCCACTGAGGCCTGAGAGAAGCCCCGCCCACGCACCCAGAGCCACGCCCCCTCTGCACGCAGGCCACGCCCCCTCTGACCCTCTGCTGTATCAGTGATGCTTTAACACTGTGCAAAAGTAGAATCATACTGTATTATTGTAAATGTTAAAGAAAAGTATTTAATAAAGCTGAGACTGAAGAAAGTGTCTTCTTCTCCTCCGTCTCATCTCCTTTTCTTTTTTCCATCTTTTCTTTCTCCTCTTCTGCTTTTCTTCTACTCTTCTCCTTCCCTTCTCTTCTCTCCCTTTCCTCTTTTCCACCTCTTCTATATATACCTATATACATATATATATATATATATATATATATATATATATATATATATATTATATATATATATATATATATATATATATATATATATATATATATACCTATACCTATATACATATATATATGTATATATACATATACCTATATACATATATATATATATATGTATATATATATATACCTATATACATATATATATATATATGTATATATATATATATATGTATATGTATATATATATATATATATATGTATATATATATATATGTATATATATATATATATTATATATA
The DNA here is from genome assembly GCA_038363315.1 of Mugilogobius chulae. Taxonomy (NCBI): domain Eukaryota; kingdom Metazoa; phylum Chordata; class Actinopteri; order Gobiiformes; family Gobiidae; genus Mugilogobius; species Mugilogobius chulae. Next base: position 1,034,018 of record JBBPFD010000032.1, read on the forward strand.
TATATACATATATATGTATATATATATATATATATATATACATATACCTATATACATATATATATATATATATGTATATATGTATATATATATATACCTATATACATATATATATATATATATATGTATATAGGTATATGTATATATATATATATATATGTATATATGTATATATATATATATATATACATATATATATATATATATATATATGTATATAGGTATATGTATATATATATATATATATGTATATGTATATATATATATATATATATATATATACCTATACCTATATACCTATATACATATATATATATATATGTATATAGGTATATATATATATACATATATATAGGTATAGGTATATATATATATATATATATATATATATATATATATATATATATATATATATATGTATATATATATATATATATAAACACCAATATTTGGCAGATGTTTTCTTTAACCTCAAATATATAGTATTTTTAATTGCTGTTTATTTTGTATTGAAAAATACATTTTTTTATCTAAAAATTCAAATATTGGTCTCAACAAACAGCAGAAGATCATAATAGTAATAATACATAAATTAAAGAAAAACTGTCATTATCATTTTGAATCAACATTGTCTTTCAGTCTGAACACTTTTTAACATTTTAACGTTTTTTAAATTCAATCTAAATTAAAACAAACGTTTTTGTCACATTTCTTTTCATTTGGAAAGTTAGATTTCATAAAGTCACAAACTCGAGGAAAAGTGACGACGAGAATGAAATGTGATCATAATCCCGATGAATAATCCCTAAATCCTGATATTTTGTCTCAATAACCACTAAAGTTTAATATTATGACATCCCTGGTTCACACTTCATTTCCCAGCATGCCTTTGGGTTTTGTAGTTAAGAAGGTGGTTGTAGTTGCTCTTGAATCCCAGTGAATAATCTCTAAATCCTGATATTTTGTCTCCATAATTGTAAGACTAAAGCAGGCACGTCCAAACTGCGGCCTGGGGGCCAAATGCGGTCCTTGGATTATTATTTTTGGCCTTTAAATTTTCTACTAGTTTGGCCCATTGTACAAAAAGTTTAGTTTTTAAATCAAACTTCTATTCTAGCTGAAATAACAAACATTTTGATGTTAAACAAACCTAAAATGAATAATTAATAATGAATGCCTATTAAAAGTCTGGTGGATCATTAAATTATTTCAAATGTGATTCGCTTTGACCTTCTGCTCTATTTAAGTTTCAGAAAACAGCCCTGTGTGAATAAACCTCTGGACTAAAGTGTAATCTGGAGCCTCTGGGTGTTAGGAGTGTGTCCCTGGGCGTGGCCTCTGGATCTGCTGGGAGGGTCGTGTTGAGCCCGCGGGCCATAAGTGGAGCTGTAACTGTAACTGTAAATGAGAAAAGACCAGACAAAAACATTCCCGAGCGTGTCTTTATTCAGCGAGATCAGATCTGCGCTGGCCCGGTTCACACACAAAAGCCTCGTCATCGCGTTTCAGGTCAGCGCCGACACGCCTGGCTGTGGGAACCGGAGCGCGCTGTCCTGTCCCGACACACCCACGGGGAACGCTGGGAACGCCGGGAACTCAGGAGAGAAGCAGGGCCGTGGGACAAAGAGCCGGAGAGGAGCAGAAACCGGGACAGGTCCAGGGCGTTCACCACCGGGACACAAACACAAACACCGTCTGCAGGGAAAACTGGAGAAAACACAGATCCGACTGGGATTTATGACCTGGAAACGATGAGGCGCGTCGGACAAACTCACGGCTGATCTAATCTTCAGACTGTGGAAACGTGTTAGTCCACTGCTCTGTCAGGTCTTTTGTGGTTTTACAGATTGTCGTGATAAATATCTGCTTTAACATCTTTGGAGCCACAAGAACGAAGCAGACTCAGTTTGTCTGGTCAGTTATTTTCCTGGAGGCTCATAAACCCAGGACAGTCGTGGAGACCGGACTGCCAACAAGAGTATAAAAAACCTCATTATTGCAAACACATTTCTTCGACAGACTGTAGAAGACCAAGACAAATGAAAAGGTTTGATTTGCCACAATAAACTCGTAACATTTCCAAACAAAACGAATTAACAGGAGAATAAAGTTGAAGCCATAGCTACCAGGAAGTGAGTGAGTGCTGTCGGGGTCCAATGATAGTGAAAACATTTGCTCATCAAGGATCCGTGGAAAAACGCTGATAAGCAAAAGTATGAAAATCCTTGAATGAAACAGGGACATACCGACGCGTTTCCACCCTTTATGGGTCTTCGTCAGGGCAAACGAGGCAAAAAAGCTATTTTATAGATTAAACTTGAAGTTTTAGCAGATTATAATTGTAAATTGACACTAAATATGATCAAGACTTAGACTTACATGAGTCAAATATTTGCATAAAACACTCAATAGATGTTCCATGTTCCATTTTTAATCTTGGAAAATAGCTTTTTATGGCTTTGACTTGATTCTCATAACATTGTGAATTTAATCTCAAAATGTTACAAGTTTAATGTTGTCGCCCTAGTTTTTGTCTCTTAAACTTCATCTTTCATTTTTGTTTCTCAAAAACACAGACCTGCCATGGGCCTAACGCGGGGGCCTAGAACAGGTCTGAGAAAGAGTCTCTGTTCACAGACACAAACAGAAACAAGTGTAAAAAGCTCTGTTGTCAGTAACTACAAGAGTTTATCTGTGAGAAAACCCAAGTTCTGCTGCTAAATCAACATTAGTGAATGAAACTCCACCTACGACCCTTAAAAGTGACATTCAGTTTGTCAGACCTGATCCAGACCTGGTTTAGACCTGGTTCAGACCGGTTCAGACCTGATCCAAACAGCTGAGAGCAGACTGTGGCCTTGTTTTATTCAAACTAGTTTCCCCAGATAAGCAGATGGACAGCGGCTCTTCCTGGATAAAGCATGAACAGTAGAGGAGAGTCACGTCGACCCAAAATCCCTCTATACTGCGCACATTTAAACATGCGCATTTAAACATGTACAAAACAAAATCCTGATCTTAACCAACTCAACCTCCTGACCTAAAACACATTTTTGTCACTTCAGACCTAAACTGAGTCGTTAAAGAAACGTCCCAAACACCTGACATAGACGACAAGAAAACAAAGACGTCGTACAAGAGACGCAAACAAGGACTGGAAACGGGCTCATGATACTATATTAACATGTCGTAGATACACGTTTCGGTGACACTGAGTTTTACATGAGAGCTGAACTTAAGTTCCAAAAACGTATTTCTAGTTAAAGAACAAACATTATTTCCTGCATTCTGGTGCACTTTGTGAGCTCTTGCCCCAGACAAAAGCAGGTATGACTGGTACATAAATTATTCTAAATTCTGTTTGTCTGTAACTCTGAGATTATATTAGATTAAAATGTCACTTTACTTTTACCTAATGCAAGAGTTTTACAAAACCAGATCTATCATCTTCAGAGCAGATCGGATTTTGCTCGAGCCCAGATATTTTGTATTTAAGCCCATTGTACTGTATTCTTCTCACACGTTTTATTTTATCACTGCTAAGTAACATTTTCTTACGGTTCATTTAAAGCTGCAGAAGCTGATTTTCACAATGTAGCTTTAATCTGACAGCTTAATCTCATAAACCCTTCCACATGGTTCATATCGATTCAGTTTTGGTTGATATTTATGGTTTATAAACTTGGAGAGGACCACCCGAGCGCAGCCAATCAGAGAGCTGCATTCGGCTCCTGATTAGAACTAATGTTTTTTATGATTCACTTCAGACAGAATACCGCGGTCTCATTCTTTCAGACACAACTTTGGAGAGGAAATTACAAGAGCAAATCTATAAGAATCTAAGGATCTGCACCATTGTTTAAGATGTAAAATTAATGTTTGTGAAATGTTTTTAGAGGCAGGGAAACCGCAGAAGAAACCTACTCACACACAGGGAGAACATGCAAACTCTGCATAGAAAAGCTCTGGGTCCACAGCTCTGAGGCTGTATCTTCTAGAACCTTCTGTTTCTCACTCACTCCTCTTTCTCTCGCTCTCTCTCTCTTCTTTCTCTCTGTTTAAATCTGGTTTTGTCACGAAAGAAACAAGGGAGAAAAGTGGACGATTTACAGTATTTTAATTCTTTTCTGACGTCGTTTTTCGCTCTACAGCTTCACACAAACAAACATTTGATCGGTTTGGGATCCTAAATCAAACTGGGCTTTTGCTGCAGTGAAAAGTCTCTAGAGATTTAGAAAAAGTGCAAACTAAACGACACTACAATAATTTATCTGAGCGTTGTGCTGAAGCTAAAGCTAGTCTGAGGAGAGTCTAGGGCTTAGTCGTAGGAGCGGCGGTCGGTTTATCCCAGGTGAACGGGCCCATGAACTTGCTGCCGTCGGGCGTGGCCGGCGGGACAGGCCCAGTCCCGACCCCAGGACCAAGCACACCCTCGGGCAAGCCTTTGAAATCTCGGCCCACGCCCAGGCCCAGGTCCAGGGTCAGGCCGTCGCAAATGTCCGGGTAGAGCAGGTATCCGGAGAAGATGGAGGAGGACTCTTCGCCGGTGATCATGCCGTTGGTGGAGCTGTCTTTGACCTGCAGCCACACGCCGTCCCCTTCGCTCAGATGCAGGACCAGGCTGTGAGACAACGTGCCCAAACTGCTGGTGTCCGTGGTCTTCAGGATGGGGTCGAAGTTGTGGAACAGTCCGACTTTGAGCACGCGCTGGGACACGGTCAGGTGGAAGCTGAACACGTACGTGCCGTTGATGGGAGCCACGTAGATGCCCATGGAGGCGATGTAACTGTTCTGGATGTTGTAGAAGACTTTGGAGAAGGCCACGGGCAGGTCTGGAGCGGGGAAGTTGGCCGTGAGGGCCGCTGAAAAGGCAGACTTGACCGAGGGCATGCAGGGCCCCGGGGCTCCTGGCATCCCCGGCATCCCGTCGTCTCCCTTGTCGCCCTGCACGCCGGTGTCTCCTTTAGGCCCCTGCTGGCCCTGGTCTCCTTTCAGTCCCTGATCTCCCTTTGAACCTGTGGCTCCTGGTTCTCCGTCCACACAGTTGCAGTCTCCTTTAGGCCCAGATCGCCCTTCACCCCCGGGGCCCCGTCTGTGCCAGGGACACCGGGCACTCCGCTGTCGCCCGGAGCTCCTTTCTGACCCTTTGCTCCCTCTGCTCCGGGGAGTCCCCTCAGCCCGGCCGGTCCAGCGGGGCCAGGAGATCCGGGAGGTCCCTGGCTGGCGTCACAGGCGTCAGGACACACTCCGTCATCTCCTTTGGGCCCCTGGTCTCCCGGAGGACCGTCCACGCCGGGGTCGCCTTTCTCCCCTGCACAAGCACACACTCAGACTCAGACCTCACAGTAACGAGCGCTCCCAGACTTCGTTTAGTCACTCTAAAGTTTGTTTACATACAGGGGCAACCCAAGGCACTCTTCTTTCAAATAATAAGAACATGTTTTTTTCCTGATTCAAGCAATTATGTCTTAAAACAGAAACACATTTACTTCAAATCAGTTTTTATCTCTACATAAGATAAATCAGGAGAGAATATCTTAAAACAAGTCACAGAATCTTAGTAAGACTTGACTTGGTCTAAACAAGTGAAACAATTTTAAAATGAGTCTTTTAAGAATAATACGCTTAATTCAAGTCATTTTATCTAAGTTAGATTTTCCTTTTGGGCTGTTCTGAACAGATCAACACACGTTTTTAAAGAAATAATATTTTAACTATGATGTAGCCCCGAATAATAAAGACTTTTTAAACTTTTATCGTCTGAAGAGTGTCTTGGGTTTGCATTCCCAAACACCAGACTTCACTGAACTTAAGATTTCCATGAGCATCTTTGGAATTTTCTTTTTTAATGTTTGTTTAGTTTGTTTTTACCTTTAAATCCTCGAGCTCCTTTAGTTCCCACCGGCCCCTGCAGCCCCGGGGCCCCTTTCACTCCGTCGTCGCCCTTTTGTCCTGCGTCACAAGACAAATGTTACGTCACAAGACAAACGTTACAGCACAAGACAAACGTTACAGCTCAAGACAAACGTTACAGCTCAAGACAAACGTTACAGCACAAAACAAACGTTACAGCACAAGACAAACGTTACAGCACAAGACAAACGTTACGTCACAAGACAAACGTTACAGCACAAGACAAACGTTACAGCACAAGACAAACGTTACAGCACAAGACAAACGTTACGTCACAAGACAAACGTTACGTCACAAGACAAACGTTACATGACAAACGTTACAGCACAAGACAACGTTACAGCACATGACAAACGTTACAGCACATGACAAACGTTACAGCACAAGACAAACGTTACAGCACATGACAAACGTTACGTCACAAGACAAACGTTACATGACAAACGTTACAGCACAAGACAAACGTTACAGCACAAGACAAACGTTACGTCACAAGACAAACGTTACGTCACAAGACAAACGTTACAGCACAGGACAAACGTTACAGCACAAGACAAACGTTACAGCACAGGACAAACGTTACGTCACAAGACAAACATTACGTCACAAGACAAACGTTACAGCACAAGACAAACGTTACAGCACATGACAAACGTTACAGCACATGACAAACGTTACGTCACAAGACAAACGTTACAGCACAAGACAAACATTACTTCACAAGACAAACGTTACGTCACAAGACACACGTTACAGCACAGGACAAACGTTACAGCACAAGACAAACGTTACAGCACAGGACAAACGTTACGTCACAAGACACACGTTACAGCACAAGACAAACGTTACGTCACAAGACAAACGTTACAGCACAGGACAAACGTTACAGCACAGGACAAACGTTACAGCACAAGACAAACGTTACAGCACAAGACACACGTTACAGCACAAGACAAACGTTACGTCACAAGACAAACGTTACGTCACAAGACAAACGTTACGTCACAAGACAAACGTTACAGCACAAGACAAACGTTACATGACAAACGTGACCAGACTAAAGCAGACTAAAGCAGACTAAAGCAGACTAAAGCGGTGTCGTTGAAGTTCCTGATGTGAAAGTGCAGCTCACCTTTGATCCCGGGACTTCCCACAAACCCTGGTGATCCTCTGAGTCCTGAGGGTCCTCTGGGGCCTGGACTGCCGGGTCGACCTGCACACAACCGTCACCGTGAGTAAGAAATAAACTTTATTTATACAGAACTTCTCACAGATAAAAGTCACAAAGAGCTTTACAGAGAGCAGACACGTGAAAGTACAATGACAAAAAGACAGATTTAACTAAAAGCCAAACAAAAGTGTCTTCAGCTGCTTTTGGCACATGTGTCTGTGATCGGACACACGGGATCGGACACATGATTAAAGCAGTGAATGATCTGAGCCAGTGGAAGTAGGTGGAACATAAATAAAACAGGACCCAGGACAGAACTTGTGGGACTCCACATGACAAACTGGACCAATCAGACGTTCTACTGTTTACAGTGACACTAAAGGTTCTCTCTCTGATAAAGAGCTGAACTGAACTAAACCATGTCTCGGAGTGTTACCTGCAGGCCACGCCCCCCTCGGTCTCTCACCTGCAGGCCACGCCCCCCTCGGTCTCTCACCTGCAGGCCACGGTTGTAAAAATATTACTAATTTTTCAAACTTTTTTTTTTTCTTAAATCTGTGTTGGTTTGATTCTTTGTCCAGACTTGTAAAAAGGTGAAAATGTGAATCTAAAGTGTATTTGTTAGTTTCTTTTCTTCCAGCCTTGGACATGTTCAGACTCTTGGATGATTTTGTAGTTTTTGTGCAGAAGCAGTTTGTAGTTTTGTCTCTTGTTCTGTTGGAGCCATTTTGTCCCATTGACTTCCATTAGAAACTCTGAAAATTCTCTAGAAAACTTTAGTGTTTGTTCCTTTTCAGAAGAGATGAAACCTATGGAGCCACCAGGAGACAAGACGTTTGGATTCCCCTCGGTGCCTTTAGACCGTGTCAGAGGGTTAGTTACCAGTTAAACCGCGCTCCCCTCTGTCCCCCTTCGGCCCCTCGGTCTACCCTCGGTCTCGGTCTCGGTCTCTCACCTGTTAAACCTCGCTCCCCTCGGTCCCCCTTCGGCCCCTCGGTCTCGGTCTCTCACCTGTCAGACCTCGCCCCCCTCGGTGTCGGTCTCGGTCTCTCACCTGTTAAACCTCGCTCCCCTCTGTCCCCCTTCGGCCCCTCGGTGCCTTTGCAGTGCGAGCAGATGCAGTTCCAGGGGATCTGGTCGGGCGGGACGGGCACCGGCGTCTGCAGCACCATCAGACAGTACGCCTCCAAACTGTCGTCCGGGACAAACGTGGAGTTCATGTCCAGTCCCAGAGTACCGTTCACGTCTGACACCGCGTCCACCACCAGCAGGGGGAGCAGCAGAGGCAGGAGAGCGGCCACACGCAGCATGTCTGAGGACGGAGACACAGAGACAAGAGTCAGAGAGACACAGAGACAGAGACAGAGGCAGGAGACATGGCCCCACTACGCAGCTGATGTTGGCTGCTCGCCTTCGTCCTCGAGGTGTACCTTTGGGAGAACCAAAGAAGAAAGAGGTAGCTAGACACCACTGGAGCTCAAGTTTCATCCAGTGCAGTGAATTGAGCGCGAGACAGAAGACAGAGTTCTCTGGCAGCTGTCCTGGCGATGACATTCTTGTCCGATGGTGAGCGGACACACGGCAGCTATGTGTCTGAGATAGGACGGTGGACACATGACCAGAGAGGTCACAGATGGACGAGTACCCGCATACTTACGTGGCCTCGGCCCTCCTGTGATTGTCTTGCCTCCTATCCCTCGGAGGAGGAGTGTGAGATAGTGATTGATCACAGATTTGGCTGGAGTTTTTGGCATATATTATGTGAGTTTAGTTTTATATTTTTTTAGTTTTAGAGCTGTTTTTGTTCTTGATTTGTCTGTTGTTGTGTTTTTGGCCTAACGCAGCCATGTTTGTCTCGCTTGAGACAGAGACGTAGAGACTAAGATCTGGTTCGAGGTTGGATGACAGATGACTAGAGGTAATATAATTGTTGTGCGAGGGTGCTGTGTTGATGGGTGTGGTGTGCTTGGGTTGAGGATGTGTAGTCGCGAGCGGTCTGGTGGACTTACTACACGCGTTACCAGGTCCTCCCCTTCACGCTGTCCGCGTCCATCAGACCTGTATGCGGTCTTCGGGTATGCGCGTCAAGACCACAGAGACGGTGAGACAACGGCTCAGAGGATGGTGGAGACCACAATTGTTCCTTCGTTGATGACTTTGGCCAGATCTGCTCTCTGTGCTGCTCAGTCGCTAGTACGTGGGACTTGTGTCTCGTCTCTGTCCCTCAGATTGCGCGTGGACGCCCGCTTGGGCCCATATCGCCCTCCCTTGGCCTATGGCAGGCACATGTTCTGAGGACAGAGACGGAAGACAAGAGTCAGAGAGACAGATGTATCAGCCCGGTCCTCAGGTTGTCTTTGATGCGCCGGTTCTGTGTTCTCTAGTGGTGGGGCCACACGCAGCATGTCTGGACGGAGACACTGAGGACGGGAAGACACAGAGACATAGATAAGTGTTATCCAGCCGTTTGAGACGCCCCTGAGAGACTCATGGATTCTCGATGCTTATCTGGAGACTTGTTGTGGTCTAGAGAACCTTTCATGTTCGTTGTAAAGATTAGTGGTCATCATTTGTAAGTTTTTGATTTAGTAGTTGCAAATTCTTCTATAACAACGTACTTCGATCGACAACATTGGACTAGGCTTGGAGAATTTAAAAAAGAAACATCTAAGCTTTTAACAAGACAAAGGTTGGACACAGACCGACTTTCTTTTAGCCCTGGTGATCTGTACACGTAGCTCTCTGTCTGGTTTTTCCATAGCCCTTGTGTGTCTCGTTGTTCCTCCGTCCCCTAGACATGCTGTGTGGTGTCCCACGTTCGCAGGCTTAATGATTGTCTCCCAATAATCTGCCTGTCACCCGGCCTTGCCTGTGTCCCGCATTTTTGAAGGCTGGACATGTCCCAGTGTTGTTTCTGGTTTTACTCAACACTGTATTTGGTTATTCTTCTTTTACCCAACTTGACAAACGAGCTTGAAACTTTTGCCTCTGTTCAAAGGTTTTGGACAATTGCTGGGTTCACATTCTAGAAAATTCTTGTCAGTTAAAAGCCAGATTGGGGGCAAGAGCCAGTTTTTCCTATTAATAACATTGGACTTTGCCATGAAAATTTCAAAAATTATTTAATAAATTTAAAAAGGATGATTTTGGGGTGACTAGACCCAATAAACTTTTGAATTGCAAAAATAAACTGCGTTTGAAAGCTAAACGTATCTATTTTACCTGCCACCCAGTCTGATTAAATAACATTGGACGTGTTAGAATTTGTGATTTTCATCTGAAAACCCCATCTTACCATACATAGTGAAGTGAATAAGTCCCTTTGATCTAGATGACCTGAGACATGAGTGCCATAAAGGATTGTTTTCTGTTTATTCGTTATTTTGACCCAAAGAACGCTCGATTGTGTGGAGGCGTACTGTTTGATGGTTGCTCGCGCCCGGTGCCCGTCCCGGCCGACCCAGTTGGGGAATGTGCATGTCTGCCCCTAGCCTTGTCTTCAATGTCTATGAGGAATCTGAGGGGGTCAGAACCGGCTACAAAGAAGAGTGAGGATCTCAGTAAAGCAGGAGAGAGCGCGGGACTATTCAACACGAGGAGCGAACAGAGTGCGCGACCAAACGACAAGACCACGAGCTGAAGCCGGAGGTGCGAGAGGACTGATGACACGGTGACTAAAGACCGGCAGTCCATGGGGATACAACATCCAGACCAGTATCTCCTGCTCAGGGTACATGATCTCCTGTATCATGGATCTTTTAAGGGTCTGTGAGAAGGGGAAATGTGTGTCTCAGTGTGCAAGGAACAAGAGAGCTGATTCTTAAGATAAGCATCTATGATTCAGAGAGATTACCCCTGTCTCACTGGCCCTTCCTACTATGAAGCTACTTAATTGAGAAGGTGGAATCTGCCATTCTGCGCTAAAGCCCATACGGAAGTTCGAAAAGTAGATTATGTGCGGCCACTCTTTTGGCATTGTGGATCTAGGGAACGCTCGACCTGGTTAATTTTGGATGTTGGAGGTAATAGTCATTCAGGTAGAAGTGACTGAATTGGGATTCGCGGTCGGGGGATTCCCCTATCCATCTGCCTTAGTTTCGTCTCCGTTGGGTGGTTCATCTGAGGTCTTCCTGTAGAGCGCGTCTTCCCTGAAATAGTGACTAACTAGTGTTCTCATGAAGTGGTACTTATGCTATTACTTCATAGTCTGCTAGCGGTCTCGTGACGTGTGTTGGCTAGGGGACAACCTTGCAAGAATGAATGAAGAGACAAATACTACATGGCAATGTGATGCTGCACCAAAATACGGTTCATAATATAGAGGTCTGAATGTTCCAAGGTGGGATAAGAACTACAAAACCTTTTAGTTACTTTTCCTTTGACCGTGATGGGGCAAAAATGTGCAATTCCATATTGATTGTCGAGGGACCAAAGACAACTAACGATATCTGACACTCTCAGTAATTATTGCTCTAGTGGCCCTGCGTGCACTCTTATGAACACAGAACCAGTGCAAGTAGGAGCCGTTGAGCATGCCTTGGAGATCAGAATTTACATTAAGGACCGCAGGGTGTTCGGGTCGTCTGAGGCTAGATCTCCGCGATTAAAAGTGTTCTTTTAGTTTGTGTTTTTCAGTTCCTTTGTTTTTACGCAACGAGTGTCATATTTCTGATCGACTGTCGACCTCATTTGTTCAACTTCTAAACCAGACTAATCTTAAGTAGGAAGATCTTGACATTCGTGGTTCCCTGGGAGGTCTTCGATCGTGATCGCGGTGCGACCTCGACAGCTTTGTGCTCAGGTTACTGTCGTGTTCTCATAGGGATATTCTTCCACACAACGGTGGTCCCACACGGCTGCTGTCTCATGTTCCTTCGAACTAGCCTGACGCAATGTAGCCATGCGTGTCCGTGAATTGCCGTGGGATGTTACAGAATACGAATGTGTGCAAGACGCTGAGACGAAAAATTCTTCGAGTCTGTGAGCTTGTTTGATTAAACTGTTTTTTTTATATCTGTTGAGGATGAACTCTGAACGTAGTTCGCGCTGTCTTTTATTAATGCAATCATTTTTGGTGTACTTGCATATCTGAGTAGTTTTGTTATCTGGTTATTCGATCTCAAATTCAATCCGTACCATTCAGGTGAAAGGTGAAACGTCCTGTGCATTAGGTGCGGTGGCATGATATGCCAAACCTGCTGTCTCGTTCCTCGTCTTACTAGTTTGTGTTAGTCTACGGGCAGCATTGATGCGGAATCTCTTTTTATTGGAGTTAACCTGTAAAAACAGGATAAAATCAGAACGATGTCGTAGGAAATCTATGATCCGGAGTCAATACAACGCATACTTGGACTATCGCATGATATAGGTAAGCTTGCCTTTAGTCTGCCCGTTTAGTGGTAACGGTTTTGTCAGTTACCGTGCTTGTGCCTGGAGTTGTTTGTGAGTAATGTTTTTTTGTGAACAGGTTTTGTGTATTATTTTTTTTTGTTGTCAGAAGAAGAGTTGCTGTTTCTGTGCAGTGTTTTTAAAACGGTGCTACAATGCTTGCAGCACATAGGTCGATGTAATGTAGCACTAGAAACCGTGTGTGCCTGTCGATTAATCCCGCAACGTGATGTTGTATCTTGTTTGAGCAAGTGTCCCAGTGCGTTTTGTATTTGAGTCTGAGTACTAGAATGTCGCGTTAGACTGAGACCTGACGTGACAAGGTCTGTCTTCATGATCGTTAAATTGATATGTGATCGTATACAACGTTGTGGATCTATAGATACCCTGGTGGTTATATACTTATTGTCTAAACCTGCTCTAAAATGCTAAAGTTGACTCTGTATAAGACAAGTGCTAGTACATTTATCTTGTTGAACTAAAACAGGACGTTAAGATTCTGTGTCTACCACACCAGGTTAGACTCTGCGACGTTGATACTTTGTTACTAAAAACGATATGCTACAACTGGACTTTATGTAATATGCCTGCGACTATAGAGTAGTGTCATGTGTGTAACGTTTTGTTGTGTAGCTTAAATCCAGGTTCTCGTAAATCTAAGTCTAAGCAGGACTAAACCAGGACTAAAAAAAGTCTAATAAGCAGGACTAAACCAGGGACTAAAACCAAGTTCTAAAAGCAGGACTAAACCAGGACGTAAGATACAGTAGTTATATAGTCTGCGATCTAGATGATGACTGATGCCTAATAGACCAGTTAACCTAGATATTTCTTGTGCCACGTCTAATAAGCTAGTGACTTAATCAGGACTCTTAACAGGATGCTAACGTGGTGTGACTAAAATTGACTAATAGTCAGGTCTGAAACAATCTGTGACGTAATATGATGAAGGCAACATACCAAGGTGTTTATATTTGTTGCCTATACTTTTTGAGTTTAAAAGAATTCTATACATTAAGCCAATTGTATTAGGTTCTATATGATTGTAGTCGTTCTATATTTAGTCTTCCTCGTTACGTTTGTATTTATAGCTGTTGTTTAGATCCTGGATGGGTCTGACCTGCATTATAGGCGCATGGTGTTCTAGATCGCTTCAGAGTTTGATCCAGGTTTTTTGACCCAGTGGTTTCGACTCTGGTGTGTTTTAGTCCAGCTGCAGACCAGGTTTTTAGTCCAGGTCGTTTGGTAGCCTCATGGTGTGTAATAGACTCAGTGTGTTTAGTCCTGAAGGAATTAGACCAGGTTGTAGTACAGGTTTTGTATACCAGGTTGAGGTCCTAGGGTTAGGTCCCAGGTTGCTAGTCACAGCGTTTTAGACTGCTAGTTTAGACTCCAGTTCGAGATATCTGCATGTTTGGACCGGTTTAGTCAGGTGTAATTATGTTCAGTGTGATACCAGTGTGTATATGATCCAGGTTTAGGATCCTTGTAGTTAGTCTCAGGTTATGTCCTTGTTGTTCCGTGTCTCTCAGCTCCAGGTTGAGACCAGGTTTTAGTCCAGGTTTAGTTCCGATAGAGTTAGTTCCATGGTTATCTCTAGTGTTAGCAGGTTTTAGACCAGTGGTGTTAGTCTGAGTGTTATGAGCAGGTTGACCTATTATCAGTGGTGTTGTTTATAGACATATAGATTGTTTGGATCCTGTGTTTTGTTAGATCCGTGGTTTTTATGTACCGATGGTTCCGTAGACCCATGGGTGTCTAGTGCCGAGGTTTGGACCGTGCTTAGTCCGAGAGTTGCAAAGACTCAGTTTGAGTCCAGCTGTTAGTCATGTACAGCACCAGGTTTAGGTCCAGGTTGAGACATTGGTTAGGCCGTGATTTACACAGTTGGTCAGGATATATAGTCAGGTTTAGTACCAGCTCTAATAGAATCACAGGATTAGTCCAAGTTTGAGACCAGGTGTTCATAGACCCAGTTTAGTTGAACGTGGTTATAGACTCAAAGGTTTAGTCCAGTTTTTTGGTGAGTCGCAGGTATAGAACCACGGGATTACGTTCACAGGTTTCAGACCTAGGTAAGTTTTATAAGTCCAGGTGCTTTTTTATATCTCCGGGTTCTGTCCACATGGTTTAGTACCAGGTGTATTAATCTCTCTCAGTTGGATCCTGTAATTGTTAGACTCACGCGATAAGACGCCAGATATGCAAGACCAATGAGTTTAATGTAGACGCCGGTATTATGAGCCCAGTTTCAGACCATTGTTTCTTTAAAAGAATATTATGTTTATGCCACCTAGGTTTTAGATAAGTGCGCAGTTATTGGTCCGGTTCACGATCAGGTTATGTCCATAGGTTTTAAGATCAGTTCTTAGACCATGGGTATAGTCTCCAGGTTTAGTCTCAATGTGTTTGTGAGAGAAGCGTATAATAACAAGTGGATTTATTGAGCCATGTGTGTGTTCTTAGTTCCTATGGTTTTCTAGTCGCAGGTTTAAGTCCGCAGAGATTTTAGACAGGTTTAGACGTTCAGTTTTCATTACTGGTTATGGACACATGTTGTAGCGTTGTGCGGTAGACAGGTTTGTAGAACCTGATTGATTGACACAAGTTATTAGGTCCAGGTGTTGTGTAGCCATCCAGGTTCGTATCACGATGTTGTGAGGAACCAGGTCGGGTTTTATGACTAGGTCGGAGCCAGTTGTCTATGAGCGCGTGTGTGTTGGTTTTCAGGTTGGTAGTCACAGGTTTGAACGGACGGAGGTTGTTTAGACGCAGAGCGGTGCTTTAGACGCGCCAGTTCAGCACGCGAGTTGCAGGGATAGACATGAGGTTGTGAGACAGGTTTGACGGTTTATGAAGCCCAGTTGTCAGCTAGCCAGTGTTTAGACCAGGTTTAGACCCAGTTTAGACCAGGTTTAGACCAGGTTTACTCAGTTCTAGCCTATGGTGAAGCTCGCAGGTTGTTCATGCCAAGGCTTCTTAGTCCAGCGTTTTAGGAGCCTCTCGAGGTTCGTAGTTGCCACGGTGTGAGACCAGGTGTGGGTAGCTCCAGCGGAGGTTATAGACCAGGTGTCAGACGGTTTGATCAGGTTAGTGTACGTCCAGGTTGATAGTACCAGGTTTAGACCCAGTTCAAGACCCGAGCGAAGGTCTCCTGCCGGGATCAGGTTTAGTCTCAGCCGCTCTGGAGTCCATGGGTTTAGAGCCCAACAGGGTTCATCCGCTCCAGGTTGGTGTAGAGCCACCGGTTTCAGGACGCAAGAGATTAGGAGATGCACTGAGGTCCAGTGTGGTGGGAACTCGGCAAGAAGTTTTAATAGACGCAGCGTTATGGATGAGCAGGCTAAGAGCGGAGGTTTAAGACCAGGTTTAGCCCGGTTCAGACTGAGGATTGCCGGAATAGGACAGGTTGTGTATTCAACTGTTTGCTGGACTCAAGAGAGGCGTCCCGTTAGCGCTGCACCTTGGCAGCTCTTTCCGGGAGATACTGTCTCTCGATCTGGGATAACAGGGATCTCGTAAGCTGGTCCGAGGATCCTGACTCAGCACCTCGGTCGCATCGGTCGCATGAAGACTAAGACGAGCTCTCGTGCACGCCCCCATAGGCCCCTGTCCGCAACATACGCCATCAGACCCTTTTTAGCCAGCGCCCCCGGTATTCCAGGTCGACACCCCCGAGAGCGTGGTTAACCGAGTAAGACCTCTGCAGCCTCGCTTTCATCCCTGTGCCTAGTTTCGTGTTGCTCCAAGTGTGTCTAGACGGATCTCATCACCATGTTTTGAATGCCTTGGTCTACTGTAAAATATACAAACCAGTGTGAGGATTACATAGGACACCAGAGATCGAGATGCTAGGGTTACAAATAGGGTACACACATGGACGCACAAGTGTGAGGGCGTTACTAGATAGGACACGAGGTCCGTCCTGTTAACAAATAGGAGAACAGAGCGACCAGCCACCCGATAATCAGGAACGTCTTGTGCAGGACGACGGTCTTGCAAGCAAATGAAGCCAGCAGGGGACAGAAAGATGCATGGTGTCGAGGTTCAGCCTTATACCAGCGGTTTCATAACCTCAATCGAGGTGTCAAGTCTCCTCGATAGATTTCTTAATTTCCCAGGCTGGAAATGGGAAAGAAGCTCCTCGTGAAACACTTGATTAGCCTACTTTAGATTAGTTTACATGGATAATTATAACATAGGAATATATAATAATAATAAGATAGGAAATCACATAAACAACAAGAAGGTAATGTGAGTCAAAGAGAGAGAGAGAAAGAGAGAGGGGGAGGAAGAGAGAGAGAAGAGAGAGAGGAGAGAGAGAAGGACAGAGAAAGAGAAGAGAGAGGAGAGAGAGGAGAGGGAGAGAGAGTGAGAGAGAGGAGAGAGAAGAAAGAGGAGAGAAGAGAGAGAAGAGAGAGAGAGAAAGAGGAGAGAGAGAGAGAAAAGAGGAGAAGAGAGAGAAAGAGAGAGAGGGGAGACAGAGAGATAGAGAGAGGAGAGAGAAAGAGGGAGAGAGGAGAGGAGAAAAGTTCGGAAAGCTTAGGCTGATCAAGAGAGAATGCTCCAAAACTCAGACATTTACTTCCTGATGTTTAGTCCTGCTTTAGTCCTGTTTTAGTCTGCTTTAGTCCTTTAGTCCTGCTTTAGTCCTGCTTTAGTCGCTTAGTCCTGCTTTAGTCCTGTTTTAGTCCTGCTTTAGTCCTGTTTTAGTCCTGCTTTAGTCCTGTTTTAGTCCAGCTTTAGTCCTGTTTTAGTCCAGGTTAAAAGCTTGTGTAAAGTGACATTTGAGACGTTTATTATAACCAGGTCATTTGGATAAAATGACCTAAATAAGACACAAAAGAGAAAGAACAAAACAGAGGAAGGAAGAAAAAACCAAGGAATTTCAAGAAGTGGATTTGAAGCTTTTCATCAAAACCAGGACTAAACCCGGACTAAAACAGGACTAAATCAGGACTAAAGCAGGACTAAAACAGGACTAAAACAGGACTAAAGCAGGACTAAAGATGGACTAAAACAGGACTAAAACAAGGACTAAAGCTGGACTAAACCAGGTCTAAAACAGGACTAAAACAGGACTAAAACAGGACTAAAACAGGACTAAAACAGGACTAATCCGGGTCTAAAACAGCGCAGGATTGTGAAGGAGAAACGGGCCCAGGATTGGTTGATAAACGAGGACAGAATGTGGGCCACAGACCTGGACTTGGACCAGTTTAAGTGAGACTTGGAGGATTGTGTTTCAGGATTCGATGACTCGGCCTCATAAAGATCTTTTCCCATGAGCTCACCTAAAACTTACTGTAAAAAACAGATTTTATAATCATAAACACAAGACTTCTCGTTTAAACTGAGCCTCCGGTGCTTTAGCAGTGAGTGGCAAAAACACATGAGAAGTAAAGACGTCTCTCCTGTAAAAGTCAAAGTCTGAGAACAAATAAACAACTAAAACTACTGCTGAATGTTGAGTTTGTCAGAGAAAAACAGACACGTCGTTAAATGTATTACCTTTTACGTCTTAAAAACATGTTCTTGAGTCAGACTGATGAAGACTTTAAAGCCTCATTCATGACATGTTCAGTTTAACGTTCGTCTGTAAGAACACTGAGCACTGTAAGAACAAAAAATCTGCTGCTTCAGAATTGTATTTGTTATATAATTCAGGCATAAATAGTAATTCCTACATGATTATAGGTTATATATTTATACAAAGGATTGTATATAAAGTTATTTAATCCTTATACCTGCAGCAGCCCGTCCCAGCCTCAGAGCTTCTGTGTTCCCCACACGCTTGTTGTGTGTTTTTTAAATTTGTTTATTCACTTATTTCATTCTTGGCATAAGTTCTAGACCAGACCAGGGCAAACTGCGGCCTGGGGGACAAATATGGCCCCCAACCTGTTTCTATCTGGCCCCTGGCAGGTTTTAGAGAAACACAAATGAAAGATGAAGTTTAAAGGGACTATACTCAATTTTTTTGCAACAAGATAACTTAAAAGCAGATTCTCCCTAGCACTGATGCCTTGTTAATGTATCTAATCAGGTGGAAATTAGTCCCAAAGTCCTGTCTATGTCTAATAAAATCTCGTTTGTGTGCAGCTTTTTCTGTTTTTGTTTTTAGCATTGTGGCTAACTGTGTTAGCATAGTGACTCACCTCGCTGTTAAAAGCTGTGAAAAAACATTAAAACTCATCATGATGAACAATTGTGAAGCTCAGAATGCATTAGCTACGTGAGGAAATCATGTAGACTGAAGGAAAAGGTTAAAATTAATTATTTCTGTTTGTTTACATTTTTAGGATGCAAAAATCAGGTACAGTCCCTTTAAGAACAAAAACTTGGGCTACGACAATGAACATTTCTAAATTAAATTCATGATGTTATGAGAATAAGTCAAGCTATTTTTCAATATTAAACTATATTATTTTTACAAGATTAAAATTGTAATTTTGAATAATGTGTGTTTATACAAACATTTGACTCTTCCAGGGCTGCACGGTGCAGAGTGGTTAGAGCTCTGGCTTCCCAATAAGGAGGTCGTGGGTTTGACTCCCGGGTCGGACCATATCAACATCTCACGATCTCTCTGGTGGAGTTTGCATGTTCTCTCCGTGTCACCGTGGGTTTCCTCCCACCTCCAAAAACATGTATGTTTAGGTTAATTGGGCATCACTGTAAATGTCCCTTAGTGAGTGAATGAGAGAGTGAATGGTTGTCTGTCTAACCCTGCGACGAGTTGTCCACTGTCCAGGGTGTTCCCCGCCTAAGGCCCAAAGTCACTGGGATAGGCTCCAGTCACCCGCGACCCCTAACAGGATTAAGCGGTAGAAAATGAATGAATGAATTGACTCTTCCAAGTCCTGATCATATTTAGTGTCAATTTAATCTGCTAAAACTTTGCTTTTTTAATGGCTTCAACTTTATTCTAACAAGTGGTTGCTGTAAATATCAGAATTTCCTTTCCTCCAATACATTTGACTTTTTGATTTCTTCTTTTGTACCTTTTCATGAACAATTATAAAATGAGATTTTTCTTTCTCTTCATTGTCATGTCTGTAATAAAAACTTTACACTTTAAGTTCTTTTACATTTTTAATCATCTCTTTTTGCAGCATTTTTATATCACAAAGAAACAGCTCCAAATAAAGTAATTACAAAAAAAACCCCCAGAAGAATATTTTCCTCACCTTTTCAAAATGTTTTTAAGAACAGAACAGGCAGTACAAATCAAAGTACCATTCATTTAGTTTAGTTTGTCCCTTTAAACCTGCTCCGTGTGAACAATCAGACACAAATCCAATGTTTCTCAGACTGTGGGGCGCGGCCTGTCGTTTCACATCTGCAGTTTGAAAGAGCAGACAAAACTATTTTAAATGTAAATGTTTCTGGTGCCTTTTATAAATAATACAACTCGAGCTTAAAAGACGACAACTGAACCTTTATTTGTCCTGGTGGAGCCTCCGTAGAAAACATGATCCTTTAATAGTATTTAAGGATTCGCGATTAGGTCTGAGCGATACAGTAAAAAATGTACATCACAATTTTCTTGGAGTCAGATCACAAGTTTGATTTTTGCCTTTAAGATTAAAAACAAGAATCTGATTTTTCAGAAAGTTGCTACTGTCACGTCCTTTTTCGTACTGGAAGACCCGATTGGTACCGTTAGCCTTATTTCTTTTACATTGTTTTATTCATATTGAAATTTTAATATAACACAGACGAAACTAATCTATTAAACACAAAATTCCCTTACAGAGTTTAACAAAGTAAATGATTGTAAAGTGAGATTTTTACTGTTTAAAGCAAATGCCTCATTAAGCTAGTTCAGGCTGCTATCTGCTAACTTAAAATGGCGATAAATAAATGTGCCGTTTTGGGCTTTCTATTGGCAAACTTTTGTAAGATACATTCATAAATATCAATATAAAGAAATAATATTAACTGTACACTTACAAATAATGTGTTTAAAAGACGTCATTTCGGTCTGTGCAGGAGGAGTGGAGCTAAAAAGGACTTTCCAGACGAATCTGGTCTTCCGGACGAAAATTGACACGACACCTACTTCACTGTCAAATGACAAAATCCAGCTGTCAAAGTCTGTCCTGTTGCCAGGTTTTCAGAGAGAAACAAGTGACCAAGTCTTTGGAAATAAATCAAGTTTAAAGGTGCACTGTGTAACTTTTGGCCCAAAAATAAACTTGAATAAAAGCATGTCTTTGTGATACCAATAAATAATAAAAATGTGTAATTTACTATGAACAGCCTGGCATGGCCACAAAATTAACAATTTTTTGACCAAGAGGAGGGCCTCCTTCTGTTTACTTTTATGGAAAAGAATCTCCTTTAGCTACAGTTTCTCACATTGTGGCATTAAACCTATTTATTCCCAATAAGAGTGTTCTAAAGCAGTGGTTCCCAAAGTGGGGGTCGCGAAGCAAAATCTGGGCGTCACCGTCGCAGAAGGATTTCAAGATGTGATTTTACAATTATAACTTGTTTTTTAATCTGTTTTTATAACTTTAGCATCAGGTTTGACTGGAAATTGGTCATATAAAGCAATAATTCTACAAAAATAAATGCATTTTAGCCCAACTTAAACATTTTAAAGACATTCATTTTATTCTGCTGTGGGGGAGTTGTGAAGTTGAATTTTTACCTCCAGAAAGTTACACGGTGCACCTTTAAAAAATTATTGATTGTGTGTTTCCTGGCATATTTTAATAGTTTTTTTAACTTTTAAGCATGAAAATATGCTAAGAATCCATGTTTCAATAAAAAATTTATGACTTGACTGTGCAGCCCAAAAAACACAACCTTCAAAGTGTGAGAGAATTTGAAAAAAGAGAAATCATGATATGACGATTTCACCAAAAAAGCAGATTGTCACAGAGATTCGATTTTTATCACATTATCGCCCAGACCTACTCACAATTATCACTACTAACGATGTTCCAAAGTCTGGTTTAAACTTTCCATTTCTACTGAATTGTGTAGTTGGTTTTCATCTCCAGAAAGTTCCACATTGCAGCTTTAAAACAAACGTCCACATTGTTTATTGAAAAGTAGCTTAATATAGTTGACACATTCTTCTTTTAACAGTGTCTCTCATCATTAGTTTTCTCACAGTTGTATTTAAAATGATTCCTGCAGGTTTGAGTCAGCTCTCTCCAGTGTTTTCAACCACCACCTAGCCCCGCCCACTTGTCCAAGGTTCGTACACTAAGGTTTTCCATGACTTTTCCAAAACAATTCCCAACATTTCATATTCTCGAAGTCGGACATCCGGGGACTTTGGTCACGTGACAGCCCATGGGCGAGGGCCGCCATGACAGTTGGGGTAAAACGAACAAACGCTGCAGCATAGGAAAATCACGATGAAAAAGTGTTGCGTATACGGCTGCACTGCCAACAAGTTTTAGATCCACTCATAAAGAAGGCAGCAGGCAGGAAAAATGTCTGAAGGCAGTCCATAGAGTGGATATAGTGAAGACGGAGGCGCGGACATGAACAGATTGTGGCCACCGAACTCTGGACATGTTTACGTTTGCTCCTCACATTTTGTCTCGGGTAAGATCTAAAAATATTTTTATGGAAAATCGAAGACCCTTAATTAGCTGTATTTAAACATGTTCAGACTCCTGTGAGCTGAAGTACATGCGTTACAAGTGTTGTTTTGGTCATGAAGTGTTGTTTTCAATGGATCAAATGCAGAGGACAAATTTCCCTACGGGGACAATAAAGTATACCTTAACCTTAAATATTATATGCAAGTGAGTTAAACAGATTATAACTAGTAATATAATATCAACATTTTTATAAGGAATGAGTGACACTACTTAGTTACTGAAAAGTGGAATATATTACAGTGACTAGTTACTAGTGAGTTAGTAATGAGTTACTCTCAACACCGATGATAAACATCCTTGCATGTTGTTGGTGACCATTAATATCCACCTGTTCGTCGGCTCCTTGTAGTGGCATTTAAGTATGTCAGCAGTGTCACATTTATGGTGATTTTAGTTTCTGGTGGTGATTCCTCTTCGTCCTGATACATAATAAACTCGGTGGTACCACACGACAAAGTAAAATGCATAATTTTCTAGCTACTTTCCCATGTTCTGAATAGTCTGTTTTACCCAAACTGTCATGGCGGCTGTTGCCCATTGGCGGATGTGACGACACGCCGACTTCGAGAATGCCCCAAAGAAGGCCCCATGAGGCTGAAACGCCTAGGTAAGTCCAACGTTAATAAAGGACTTTTAATTTGGTCATCAGAGTCCCTCAGATTTTCTTTTTTTAAATTTCAATGACCTTGTTTAACATACTTTTCAATCAGCTATTGGTTTTCATAAACTGATTAAGACCAAAAAACAAACAAACAAACAAACAAGGAATTCAGGGATTTCTAGACATAAAAAATGAAAATGTTTAACTTCAAATCATTTAGCTACAATATACTTTAAACATTTGTGAAAAACATGAGCGGGACTGTGTCAAAGCAAAATGTCCCAATTTATTTCTGAATTCAATATATTTTTTTTAATTTTCAAAACCTTTTCCAAACCCAAAAACATTCCAAAACTTTTTCAGGGCCTGGAAATTAGAATAGAACTTTTCATGACTTTTCCAGGTCTTCCATGACTGTATGAACCCTGCTTGTCTCGGGCACTTAGGTAAACAGTAAAACATTTACTAAAACCCTAAAAATAAATCCAGATTTGAAGCTAGTGTCACTTATAACGTCAAATATTATCTTTTTAGTAGGATTTAGATCACATTTTCAATCATCTGACGACTCCAGAAATTAGTAAAACAAATCATGATCTATTTAGTCACATCCCAAAATTATAAACAAAACAATACAACTATAAACTGCAGAAAAAAACGCGTTAATAGTGCTTTTATATTTTGCTTCCAACACCTACATTTCCCTTATAAGTCATTAATCATTAAAAGACTATAGACCGATCTTGAAGCCATTTCTAATCAAAGTTTTCTCCTTTTCAGTCTCTTCCTCATGTCCTGCGTCCGCTTCTGCGCATGCCCAGTGGCTTCGTTGCGCACTTCGTCCACAGTTCTCGCCTTTCTTCGCCGTTTTTCCGCGTTAAAGTCCCGTTATTCCCGTGCTTTTCGGGGCAGATCCTCAGCTCTCGGGCTTGTCTTTGCTCGGGCCCATGAACTCCACGCCGTCTATCGGGATGTCCTTCTCCTTTATCGCCTTTTGCACGCAGCGCTGGTACGTTTTGAAGCTCTCGGTGCACGGGTCCCCGCTCCGGTCGCCTTTGAGGAACTTTTCGGCGAACCAGCGGTTGAAGCACTGGTCGTATTCCCGCTTCAGGTCCGTGCACGCCTCGCCCACGCTGTTCATGTCCGCAGAAAGTGCTCGAAAAGGCGCAGAAAAGGCGCTGGTGCTGGAGCCGAGCGCACGCCGTAGTAGCTTCTCCTTGAGCCGAGCCACGTGATTGGCTGATGTTAGTTTTTCTACGTTCGACGTAACAAAGGTGCGCAATAAAAACAGATGTATCACTCTGAAATGTTTTCTATTTTGTTCCAAAACCTCGTTCTCATTCAAAATATGAAGTATTTTGTTACAAATTTGACATTATTTCGACCGAAATCCATGAATAGAACATTTATAAAACATGTGCACATATTTAATTATTATTTTTTTTTCGTATTATTTTAGTTTTTTTGTTATTATTGCAACATAATACACATTTAGCTGCAGTAAATGTATTTAATAAAAGAAAATGAATATATAAATAATTATTATTTCTATGGGAACTTAACTATATAAAAAAAAATCGTTTTTATGACAGCAACATGATATAAAATCTAAATAGTCTCCTCTTGATTATTGAAAATATCTATCCACAAAACAATATTATAATAGTGCTGTAAAATAACGATTCAAAATGTTTTTAATATATTTTAAGTAAAGCTGAAAACCAATTTACAGCTCTTATCTTTTTAATTTTAGCGTAAATTTATTGAAATTTAGTCTTAAGATATTAGTGGATTTACAAAGAAAACATTAATAAACATTAGAAATAAAATTAAATTATTTTAAAGACGTTTTTGACGGGAAAAGTCAGATCGGAGTGAGACCTCTTTCAAACCTCGCGAGAAACCAACGGAAGTCCCGAACTCTCGCGTCTGCAGTTCATTTCAGAGGAAGAAATTGGATTAAAGTGACATTTTAGACCAAACAGCGGGGATTTAAGTACACCGGAAGATTCATAAAGGTACGTTACGTTGCCTGAGTGTGTTCTTTAGTGCCTAACTATAACAATGCTGTAGTTTTGAGTGAACATTTGTCAGATGCTAACCACATTAGCTTAGGCCCATTGTGATTGTTATGGTGTAGCATTAGCTTAGCATTAGCCGCGGGGTGTCATGCCGCTTTTAACCGTTTTCTGCTTGACTTTCCAGGTTCGTGCGGCAGGTTTAAAGGGAGAAACATGTCCGACAGTGAAGACAGCGACTTTTCCGACAACCAGAGCGAGCGAAGCAGCGAAGGAGAGGCGGAGGAGGTGGAGGAGAACGAGGTAAACCCGGGAACAGGCGCTGGTGTGCGGCTGGAGACACGGGACACGAGCGGAGCAGGGAGAATCAATGAATAATTTACCAAAAACAAGTGTTATTTCTGTTCTCTTCCCGCAAAACTACAGTTGAGCTTTCATTAGGTGTCATTCAAACCTTTTAGAAGTGTGTGAGCAAACGTAGGAGGCAAAAGTACTCGTAGAGTGTTCAAAAATGGACCGAAAGTAAGAGTTAAGTTCATATTATTACGTCTGAAGTGAAAGTTCAAAGTAGTGAGCCAAGGAATTACTCAAGTAAATGTAATAAAGTATTTAGAGAAACAAATACTCAAGTAAGAGTAACTGTAAGAGACTTTCTGAACGTAACATCTGGTTTATAATCAAAGTGGACGTAATTAAAAGGAAAAAGCTAAGGCTGCATCAACTTAATTGATCTATCACAGCTAAGTGATGATTGAAATACTTGTTATTTAATTTAATAGTTGAATAATTGCCAGTACTAAGGTTGCTTAAGCATAGCAAAGTGGTGGATAATGAATGAATTAATACTTATCCAGTGATCCTGTTACACCAACAATTAAAGGTACACCGTATAACTTTTTACCCAACATAATTAGAACCATGTTTTTCTAGTTTAGATGTCTTTGTAGCACTAAGTAAATCTAAAAAATGTGTTACTTTACTTTAACAAGCTTGCATGGCCTCAAAATTAACTATTATCTGTCCAAGAGTAGCCTCCTGCTTTTAATTTCCATGTAAAAACTGCCCTTTTGCTGTATTTTTTCTCATTATGGCATGAAACCTGTTTATCCCCAATAAGAAGGATTTAATTTTTCTATTTGTATTGAATTGTTAAGTTAACGTTTCACCTCCAGAAAGTTACACATAGCACTTTTAAAGGTAAAATCCTGATCAACTGCTGAGGCGCTGTCATTTAGGGCTGTAGTTCTCGATTAATCAGTCGATAGAGTCTTGGTCAACCAAAATTTCATTAGTTGACTAATTCTTTTATTTAGATTATAAGGAATTTGTCTTCAATAGCAACAGAATCAATGGTCTGAACTGACTTTTTATATAAACACTGTTTCCTCTTCATTTTCTGTTTAAACTATAGTTTTTGTATGAACTACAGAATATTATTTGACTTCTGAGCAAGGTTTCTTGCAGAGTTGTCACAAAACTAAAATTTCCAACCCGATTTTGATTCTAAGGACTAAACTTGATTCTCGATGCCACAATGAGAATCCAATTTTATGATCAAACATTTTAGTTTCAAATCAGTTTTGATGAAACTCAAGATTATTTTAAAACTTTTCAGAAAATTAGATTTTTTTTAAATGTAGAAAATATCAGATTGTTCAAATTTTTGTCCCCTTAATGTTCACTGTATTTGGTCAAACGAGTATCTAATTTTGACAACTCAGAGCAGCTTCAGAGCCTTTGCCACGCCTACTTTTTAGTCGATTAATCAGTCGATGGAACATGTTTTTAGTCGACCAAGAATTTCTTTGGTCGACTACAACCTCAGTGTAATTTAGAGAGGTTGAGTTCTGAGGCCTATTTTCTTGTTTTAGTTTAAAAAAGAGTGACAGAGAAAGAAGAAATGCAAAGAGAAGATGCTCTAATTTTGTTCTCCTAAGAGACTGGATCAAAAAGGCCTATAAAGCGGCTTTTCAGCTGCAAAAATATGAACTACGTGCTTTCTCCTAATTAAAATCACAAGTTCATATTGACACAAACACGCACTTACCAAAGCTTGTGCTGCAGACAAAGTCATAGAACAGGAATAAAGCTTAAAAAGGAGTTAATGAAAAGCTGCAGACGTAGAAATGGAGAGACGTAATACAAGCCTTACTGTTTCTCTCCAAAACTAACTCAGAGGCTCCACTGATGACCACTGTGATTGTGACTTTCTTGTGCAGAAAACTGACCAAACAGCAGTCTAATCAAATACAAATATCTGCTAGTATTAGGGACGATGGCAAATACATAAGTCTGTCTCTACAGTAAATACTTTTAGATTAGATAGATTGGCCTTTATTGTGTCCTCACAGTAGAAATTTGCCTTGAACATCAGTTTGGTTACCACCCAAACAGTTCACATTATGTACAATATAAACACATTAAGAATAAACATGATTGACTTCTGCATTGTGCAAACAAGAATTTATCACTGTAGCGTCATTACTTACTCACAGCTATAACTTTGGCGTAAACAGACAATTCTACTATCTGATATCTGCTGTGTTTGTATATTTATCTGCTTGTGAAACATTACACAAGTTCTGAAGTCTTAGTTTATAATATTAAAGAAGGAAATGCATTTTCAATTGATAATGCAATTACAACAGAGCTGCTTTGTGTTTGCAGGATGAAGGAGGAAGCCCGGTCGGCAGTGACAAAGCCGCAGACGAAGAAGGAGAAGATCTGGACGACGAGGACGAGTACGACGAAGAGGAGGATGAGGAAGACGAAGACCGGCCCAGAAAGAAGCCCAGACACGGAGGCTTTATCCTGGACGAGGCCGGTACGACTCTGACCCCTAAAATACCAATCCCAAAAGAACAGAAATATCAACGTTATGCCCTTAATTTGATGTTTATATTGTCTACCCTGTTAAGACTCAGGCTGTTGTGTTTTTGCTGCTTTATTGTCACGAGAACCATAGATTTAGCTCGTGTTTATAATCAGCTTGTTAGCATGTACGTTTTTGGCTAACGCTTACACTCTCCTGTACAACCCCTTTTTTAGTGTTAATGTTTCGACCTGCTCTGGTCTGAGTCACTTTTACTCACAATCTCCCATCAGCGCTGACTGAACTTGAACTCACAGAACGATAATGCCTTTATTCTAGCTTTAGCTGAAGTATAAATCTTTGAGGTTTTACTGAACAGATACTGAGCCGACATTAGTTTCTATTTATCTACTGATCTATAAAGACAAAAATGGATATCTCGATAATTTTTTGACATATCTCGATTACAATATTTAGATGATATTATTTCAAACCAATCAGAAAATGTTCATATTTAAGTGCATTAGTAGAAGTTTAAAATTAGGTTGTAGTTGACTAGAGAGATTTTTGGTCGACTTAAGACGCGCTATCAATTGATTAGTCGAATAAAAAGTCCTCCCTTCTCAAAACTAGTGAGTGTCACAAATATTTGACCCAAAATGCCCTCACAAAATCACAAACTCAGACGTTTACAGGCTAAATTACTATTCATAACGAAAAAAATGCAGCTAAATGACAAATTCATGCAACATGCTTTCTAACTAATACAAACATTTGGCACCAATGAGTGATTAATTGACTAAAATATCATTTACAATGTTGTAACTTTCTTCACTATATTATAAACGACATACTCGATATTCCATTTTTGTATATCTTCAAAACAACTATCAAGATTGTAATAGTATTATGACTAACAGGGATGCACCGATCTAGGTTTTTCAGTTCTGATACCGATCCTGATACTGTGGAATTAAGTATCTGTCGATACTCAATATGAACCGATACAGTGTCAGGACTGAAATAGCTTTTTTTTTCTTTTCAAAACATAATACATTTGATGATATTGTGTTATGTAACTTATTTATAATGCAAGTCACAACTAAGCAACTTAATGTGAACAAAATCTCTAAAATTCTAAAATTCTGAGACGTTCTGGATCAACATGAGCCAGTAAATCAGTCTCAGTCTCCTTGATCCAAATTTCCTGGATTGGCACCGATATCGGATCCTAATATCGGATTGGTGCTTCCCTAATGACTAAAACACATTTTAAAAATAGTTTATAGAACATAGTATCTTTATTTATTTGTCTGCTGTTAAAAAGTTTTGCTTTTGGAAATTTCAACTTAAGGTAATGACAATTACATTAAGCACAAAGGAAGAGTTGCTTGTACTAGATTCTAGCTTTACAGCTCATTTCCATCTGTAGTCCTGGGGAGGGGAGGCACATTGGACATGCTTTTAGTTGTAGGAGGAAACCAGAACAAACTCCACATAGAAAGGCCCCAGGCCACCCGGGAGTCAAACCCAGAACCTTCTTGCTATGAAGCCAGAGCGCTAACCACTGCGTCACTCGCCTTCCTCATTTATTCATCATTTATGTAAATATGAAGTCTGAAACTCAACAGCTCCGCCCACCTCTTGGTTCCAGAACTACAGATTAACATTATAACTCTTAATAAATTTATATTAAAAAATGTAATATGTTGTCAAGGTTTCTGGAACTTTATAAACGACAAAGTTATTAAAATGTTTTGAGAAATTGTGGGATTTACATGTGTTTTTAGACTGAAAACTACTGTGTTAAGGGCGTCAGTTACTCAGAGCTGGTTAAACTGTTTTTAAACTCTTAATATTTGATTATTTGATTATTTGAATATTTAATTATGTAACACTGAGGGTTGACTTCACTTTAGTTTTTTGCCATTTCATAATTATAAAGCTAATTCAAAACAACCTGGAGACAAAGTGCTGTACATTCATAAACAGTGACATGTTTGTATTTGTTTGTATTTATCTGATTGTAATAATATCGTAATAACTGTGTTTCAGACGTGGACGATGAGTACGACGACGAGGAGCAGTACGAGGAAGGAGCCGAGGACATTTTAGAGAAAGGTTCTGATTCACAAGTTTAAATATCGACTCATCTTTTACTGAATCTCTCTTTTTAACCCATGTGTCTGTTTCCTTTCATGTGGACGTTTCCTGAGCAGAAGATGCAGAAGGTAAAGGTTTTCAACATGAGAATAACTTAAAGAGTCTAGTATCTGAGGAGCTTTGACTGTTTTTGTCGTAGTATCTGATGAACTTTGATGTTTTTGTCTGTGTCAGTGTCGAACCTGGACCACATTCCTCTGGACGACGATCACTCCGGCTCCAGGCGTCTGCAGAATCTCTGGAGGTAAAAACACATTTTCTTTTGCTGCGTCAGCTCCGGTCTCTGCGCTCCAAACTTTAACAGACGCTTACATGACCTTATTAGGTTTTGATCTGGGTTTGAGACGAGATCTTGAGCCACGAGTCACAGTAGTCCTGTGAGTGTACCCTAACCCTGTGTGTTTCAAGATTATGTATTGTTTGTATAAAGTTTGTACCTGGGCCCAGAATCTGGTGCTACGCCCCTGGATATATAGAACCGTCTGAAAATAGATTTAGTTTGTTCAAAAACAACTTTGATTTAATTACTTAACCAAGAAGTTATGATTTTAGTAGTATATTATAATAGTTTCCATTTTAATTATTATTTTTTTCCAACTAACAGCAGTTGCACCACCACTAAATATTTTGACAGAACAGTTTAAACTTTGCCCGGATTTTTATTATGTATTGACAGGACCAATATTGACAGAGATAATTAGTCCTAGACATCGTAAAATGTAAAAGTAAAATGTACAAATACAAATCCTTCTTCAGACTGAAAGTTCCAAACAAACACAAGCTGCTCATGTTCAGCACAAACAGCATCTACAGCTTTAAGAATCGGACCATCTTTTGGCAAAATGGAACTATTTTTAGATAATAAAGTTTGTCTGTTTCAAAAGTTTTTATTTTGGTATAAAGCTCCAGGTAGGACTGCAACTGCTGGATCTCATATTCTATTATTCATGGCAGTTATTCCAGGTTGGGGGCAAGAGCGTGTCTTTAATATTCATAACTTTGTCATGAACTACATGAACTTTAACTATTTTAAAAAGTGTTGATTTTTGAAGCCATTAAACTTTTGTAATACATAATTAAGCTGCATTTAAACTATATTACTGTATTTTCTGGATTATATGTCGCTCCGAAGTATACGTCGAAGAAGACCCAAAATGTATATTTTAGAAGAAAAAACTATAGGTCGCCTCGGAGTTTAAGTCGAACTTTTTTGTGGAAATAAATTTACATAATCCGGCAACATAAACAGACGCAAGACACATTTTTCCATCCTGCTCCTGTCTGAGCTTTTTAATGACATAGAGATGCACAGAGGCCAAAGGCGGCTGACATGAGGCAAAACTACAAGATTCAGATCAAAGCATAACTAGACTCTGCATTAATCAGCTTCTATATTATCACTAAATCATCTGCATTAAGCACCGTGTCCATTTGACTTTCAACAATCGTGATGTGACTCAAGTGTAGCTTTTTACCTGCAGCAGGTTCCACACATCTCTTTCCGCTGAATCCACTGCCTGTTTAGCCCAAACTCCATTTCCGTCTCTCCTGCATAAACAGCAGTCCATTTATTACTCAGGAAAGATTTCTTTTGTTCTGCTTCTGCCGTAGTCTGCGAGTGCTCTGCTGATATTACACGTGAAACAAGGAAATGCAGCAAGTTTTTTTTTCCCAGCCACCACCAGACAAACATCAGTGTTTGTCTTTCAAGCGATCACGGTCAACAAAACTACTCCTCTTGAAATCAGACTGTCTTGTTTTTTGTTGTTGAATGGAGCCCTACGCAATCTCGTGAGCGTCAGTGCGGTTTGTGGGACTGCAGCCTCCAGGTTTGCAGTTTTATAAATGTTAGCTCTGCTCTTACACAAGTGTCTGCACCTCAGAGGCGACAGTGTCACGTCTCACTGTCAAAACAGCAGCAAATTAAACGGCATTTGTCCCTCGTTTGAGAAGCAGGAAGAGCTTTAGTCCGGTCGGAACCTGTAATATATTAAGTTATTCACAAATTCACATTTATTTTACATAAATAAGTCGCCTGTCAGACGATGAAGAAAAGTGCAACTTATAATCCGGAAAATACGGTAATTTTCTCTGACACTAAGTATCACAATATTCGATATGGCCGAATGTAAAGAGATTAAGCAGAGTTCAACACGAATACCAGTACTAGAAATGATAATAATTTAAAGTAATAATGTGTAATATTTTGTGTTTTGTTTTGCAGAGATTCCAGAGAAGAGGCTTTGGGAGAATATTACATGAGGAAATACGCCAAGTCTTCAGGAGGAGAGCAGTGAGTGTCCCGTTCCTTCAGAGCTTTCTTTTAAATAATTGTTTTCTCATTCACAGTCTCGTGTTTTTACAGTTATTCTGGAGGTTCGGAGGAGCTTTCTGACGACATCACACAGCAGCAGCTTCTCCCTGGAGTCAAGTCAGTCTCCCTTTCTACACATCTTTTATTTTATTAAGTTTGTGTTTATAAATGTGATTACTTTTTCATCAGGGATCCAAATCTGTGGACGGTCAAGTGTAAGGTGAGTGTGAAGAGTGTAACAGTCACTATTGTGTGTTGTGTTGTCAGAATCTTATTTAAACTCTGTGTATTGTTCAGATCGGAGAGGAAAGAGCCACAGCCATCGCTCTCATGAGGAAGTTCATCGCCTACCAGTTCACAGACACAGTAAGTCCCACTGCTATTGAGCCGGGCTCGACCAAAGCCCACGCACGTGACCATAGAAATGCTAAAATACAACTCAACTGTCCATCTTACTCCGTTTTTAAATCATATAAAATCAATTTGGTCTGTGTTACACGTTTTTTACACGTCACACCAAGATTTTCATTCATTCTGACAGAAATCACAAGCGCACCTGACTCTCAGTCACCACAACATCACAAGACAAACAGCCTTTACACAGCAGACACAGGTCTTGTACATCAAACGTGATCGCCAAAATAGACATTAAAGTAGTTGCACTTACGAGGAAAAGCAGACAGCTGTATCTTTATCGCTCTGTACTCTCCAAGCACACGTGACCGCTGCTGTCTCCGCTTTTAATCCATCAAAATGAGTCACAAAATAACAACAAATAACAACAAATGGCTATAAAATCTACTTGCTGCATAGTTTCTGTTTTGGAAGAAGTCACAGAAGCGCGTCTGTCAGTTTCTCTTTTAACTAACCACTGTGACTCCGTCTTGTCCCTGTTATTAGTTTGAGACGGGACAGCACAGCCGCGTCTTGTAGAAGAGACACAAACTGCTCACAAACTTTGAATGCGTTATCGGAGCAGACAAAACTGTTGCCGGAATGAGCCTCAACAGTTGCTGGATCTTATTCCCGCTTGTTCCTGCTCAAATTAAGCCCTGCTGATCAATGGGTCATTCTCTGAAAGTGGGACCATAAAGTGTGACATCCAGGCTGAAAATTCAAACTGCAGCAATTGTTTTATTTTTAGGTTAATTTCCATCTTTGAGAAGTGTACTGACAGGATCTATAATGGTCAAGAAAGATGCACAACTAGTTTTTCCAATATAGCCATTTCAATTTCAATTTCAATTGCTCTCAATCCAGCATAATTCCACATGTAACATGGACACCACTTGGAACAATTTTTTTATCTGAGAGAGTTGCTATATACTAAATAAAATGTTGATTTTTGAGATATTCTCTCTGAAAACACACATTAGTGGCGTTTATCCGCTGCAAGGTTCCTGAGCGTTGAAAAGTCTTCACTTGCTGATAAAACTGATCAGGTCCGTGTGTAACTTATATGGACACCAACAGCTACATACGGATAACCAGGAATTCAGCTTCATTTTCACAAAACTGAATACAAAAAGTAGAAAAACGAAATGCAAACATATTTTCCAACATTATTCTTCCTTTTATTGTGTTTCAGTGCAGTATTTTATCGAGTTTACATGAGGACATTACATCATGTTTATTGCTGGATAAGAATGTCACACTTTTGGTCAGGATTTAAGCTATTTTTTTGAAAAACCGGTAGTAAAAAAAAAAAGTTCCATTTTATCTTGGGCTGCAATTTTTTAAAATCTTTTAGAGGCACATTAGTAGTATGTATTACATAAAAAATTAAAACAAAATTATTAATATTTACTTAATGAAAACCTGTCAAATAACCAATGGTCAAAATGGTCCCACTTTCAGAGAATGACCCCAATCTCTGTGAGTCTGAGCCACGCCCACTCACTGAGCTGTAATGACAGAAAAAGCACATTATGATATGTCTCATGTTTTTACTTGTAGGCCAAGTATGTCTTCGGAACCAGAAGTGCTTCCTCCCTTCTGCACATCTCTCTTTCTCTTTTTCATTCTTTTCTCACTGCGGCGAAACAAAGTTCTCTCTCTCTCTCGCTTATTAGTTCTCGGTGGCCTTTATCTAAATGGTTTGATTATGCAATATTGAAATGTCTCATTCTGCGACGGAGAAAGATTCTCGATGGCACTGGCGTAAACTATTTTTAATTTATCTGCACGTACAAATGATTGAACAGCCAAACATAACGGCAGAACACATGCCAGTTAAAACCTTCAGCAAAAAGCATCATTAAAGCATAGGACAGTGGCACAAGCGAGCGGCGACTGTCCTGTAAATATAAGAGGCTCTTCATCGTGTAGTTCGAGTTGAGAACAGTCAGCTCTCTGCTTAAAAACATTACATATGTGCAGATTTTTTCACTTGCACAAACACAACTGCCTGTTTTTTAGTAGCGCATCTTCTCTTACTTTAAGTCTTTGCCCACATTAAACCCGTTTGTTTTCCACTCTCGTTCCTCAGCCGCTGCAGATCAAGTCGGTGGTGGCTCCAGATCACGTGAAAGGCTACATCTACGTGGAGTCGTACAAACAGACCCACGTGAAGTCTGCCATCGAAGGCATCGGGAACCTTCGCATGGGCCTGTGGAACCAGCAGATGGTCCCGATCAAAGAGATGACCGATGTCCTGAAGGTCGTCAAAGAAGTCACCAACCTGAAGGCCAAGTCCTGGGTCCGGCTGAAGAGAGGCCTGTACAAGGACGACATCGCTCAGGTGAGTTTGAGACATGTTTATAAGAACTAACTACATCTGTACAAGGACGACATCGCACAGGTGGGTTTGAGAAGAACTAACGACATCTGTACAAGGACGACATCGCACAGGTGGGTTTGAGAAGAACTAACGACATCTGTACAAGGACGACATCGCACAGGTGGGTTTGAGAAGAACTAAGATAATATGTACAAGGACGACATCGCACAGGTCAGAGACAGAGAGCGATATTCACCCGCTGTCTATGTCTTAACGCTAGCGTGAAGACATGTTTTTGTGTGTTGGTCGCTCTGAGCTCCAGAGCTCAGCACGAGCAGTGCAAGTTTAAAGGAAAATATTACTTATTTCTTTTTATTAATTCTGATTAAATTTTGTGTCAGTTAACCATTATTAAATTATATCAACATCTATATTTGTCAAAAATGATTCACTCTGGGCTTCAATAAGTGTATGTTTTTCAACATTCTGTTCTGTCCACCTAAAGTTATCATAAAATGATCCGATGCGTGTGAACATAACTCAAAAGCAGTGGATTGTCTTTGTTATAATCCTTTAGAATGAGACACAACTGTCCGTAGTCAGACTCACGAGCTCACGGTCCTGGTGTGACGCTGCAGAGGGTCTTTAGTGTGTGACCACATCTACAGTCCCGGGACAGATGAGCGCAGGGTTGTGTCCACTTTGGTCTGGTCTCTGGTTTCTCTTCATGGTCCGGGTAAACACAGAGCAGAGCTCTGGTCTGTGTCAAAACGGTTCCATACGCTCTTCCTCGTGCCACACACAGTGTTCATCGCTGTACAGCCGGCAGACTCTGGTCTAACGTCCAGCGGCCCGTTATGAGTGCGCAGAAGGGACCAGGCTCACGCAGCAGCGCGCTCTCCTGGTTTATCTCATGAGTCTCTGTCGTGGGGAGAGCTGCATTCACACCGACACTGTCCATGTTCACTCTCACATTCACACAGTTGTTAAAGTCTGTCATGTGAATAGACTTTCACCTAATAGATTTCTGTTATTAGACTTTTTCCAAACTGAAGCTGTTGCTACAGTTCACTATTGCTTGTGATCTTAATGCTCTGCTCACTTGTCACAGACGTGAGACATCTCAGGTTCACTCAATGAAATGGTGCCTCACATCTGGAGCCACAACTTCTAGACTGACGGAGGGTTAGGGTTAGGAGAGAGCGCACTAGTGGCCAACAGAGGAATAACTAAGACCAGCGTTAGTGCTGGACAGAAAATTGTTCCCATTATGTTTTGAATTAAAGTTTGTCTTGTTTTTGTTTCAGGTGGATTATGTGGAGCCCAGTCAGAACACTATTTCTCTGAAGATGATTCCTCGCATCGACTTGGACCGAATCAAGGCCAAGATGAGCCTGGTAACTCCTCTAAACACACTTATATTTGTACTAAAAAACAGTATTCATTCTCAGTGTTGTGATTGTGGCTTGGTTTGTGTTTGTAGAAAGACTGGTTCGCCAAGAGGAAGAAGTTTAAGAGGCCGACTCAGAGGCTGTTCGACGCAGAAAAATCAGGTGCAAATTCACATCTTTGTTACGTTTAAATACCAGTGATTAAGTATGATGTGTAAATATTATAATGTGATGTGTTTTGATTGACAGGTCTCTGGGCGGCGAGGTCAGCCACGATGGAGACTTCATGATCTTTGAGGGAAACCGTTACAGCCGCAAAGGTTTTCTGTTCAAGAGCTTCGCCATGTCGGCCGTGGTGAGCAGCGCGTCCCAGACACATTTAACCTGCAGTGAGACCAGTTTAAAGTGTTTTAAATAAGTCTGTTTGTCCTGAGTTCAGATCACAGACGGAGTCAAACCCACTCTCTCTGAGCTGGAGAAGTTTGAGGATCAACCTGAAGGAATCGACCTGGAGGTGGTCACGGAGTCGGGTCAGTCTGTTCTCTCATTACTAGGGCTGGGCACCGAAAACGGTTCCTACTTGGAACCGACCGAAAACGTTCGGGAAATACTGGAACCGAAATATGATGCACTTTCGGTGCCATTTTTCGGTTCCTTGGCTTTAAATCTCCGCGTCAACAAGCAACAAACACCACACATGCCACACCACAGTGCGCTGGATCCCTACATTGACACAAACTACGCTCCACAAACAACACAAACACCACGGAGCCTTTGTGCCAAATGCTCACTCTACAGTGTCACGGAAATTAACTTCTTTCTTTCTCCCAACCAACGCGTGACCTTCCAGCGCCTGCACAAACTAGCGGCACATTCACGTCTCACTTCTCCCAAACAGACCGAGCCCTGCAACTGCAAGTGTCACAAACAAACCACAGTGTGTCGGCTTACCTTCTTAAAAGAAGAAACGAAGAAACAACGGGTCCCTATTCAATTAAAACAGTCTCTGGTGCGAGCCTTTCTGTCAAAAGTCTGCGTGTTGAGCTTCATAACTCTTCGTAATCAAGTCAAAGCCTGAAGTTTACGCAGAAGAATGTCGCCAAACACAAAATATAATCCAAACTTTGCCGTAACATCCTCCTGCGCGTCGCTGTTGTTGAAAGCAGAATCCCAAATGTACCGCTGTGGCGTCTGTGCTGCAGCTAAACAAGTCAGAGTAAGAAATACAGTATATGTAATCCAGCCTTCTTTATTCTCCTTTTGTCTCCAGGTAAAGCGAAGGGTAAAAGTGTCAAAAGCAAATCTTATAACATATGTGTTTGTAATATGATACACTGTGCAGTAGAATAAAGAGGATCAGACGTATGTGCAGCCATGTTTACAAGTAACTCTCCAACACAAGTCTGGACATCTGTCGTATAAAAATTATTTGAGTATT
This sequence comes from Mugilogobius chulae, assembly GCA_038363315.1. Lineage (NCBI taxonomy): Eukaryota > Metazoa > Chordata > Actinopteri > Gobiiformes > Gobiidae > Mugilogobius > Mugilogobius chulae. Next base: position 1,071,575 of record JBBPFD010000032.1, read on the forward strand.
TGTTTCTTTAGAGACAAATCTTGTAATGTTTTTTTCTCTTTAGGGTTGATGATCAGTTAGAACAGTGGAGACTTCGTATAGTACAGTGAATCTCTAGAGCAGGCTTTTCAACCAACAACCCACCTTCAAAACATTAGAAAGTTTGTTGTTTACTGGTTTGATTCTTAGTCTTTTTTGTACTGACTTTCAGCATCCGTACATTTTACAACAGTAGCTTTCAATGTTATAATAGATCTAATTTTAGTCATATTTAGTGTGAACCCAAATAAAAACAGTGGCTAAGTTGAAAACCCTGCTCTACAGCTTTGTCAGGTCCAAAGTTATTAGTGCAAAATAAATATCTAAATATCAAATATATGTTTTGGAAACTGGTCTGGGAACTAAAACACATCATGTTTTCATTATCTGAAATAATAAATTCTTAATACATACTAAGTGATAATTTAAATGTTATGATATTTTTTTTGAGGGCCACTGTTTTCAAAGTGAAAAACTTTGACCCAGTCAGTGTCTGACAGTCTGTGAACGTCGCGTTTAGTCTCTTCTCTGCTCACTTTGGCCTGAGGGAGTAGGTGTCCAGGTGTCAGCACCAAATGGAAAGCTCTGCATCAGGGTCAAGTCTCAACGAGTAAACCCTCTTATTAAATCAAAAGTAAATTTGAAATCTGGTTTGGAACAGCGGAAAAATGATGAGCAGGAACTTTACAACAGTCCATGAGCAGACAGAGCAGGAGTACCCTCCTGACCTCTGACCCCACAGCTGTACTCTCTCTGAATATTTAGCATTATAAATGATGTAGAATGTGGGGAGTTATTGTACCTTTTTTGTCTATTATGTGTTTCCTGTGGTGATGTTCTTTGGTGTGTGCAGCGGCTCATTGATCCAAGCAAATTTCTCCCAAGGAAGACAAATGATAAGAAAGTTTGAACCTTGAATAAAGAAGGCCCTAGTAGTTCAGTTCTCTTCAACGTCAGGCCCACGGGCCAGATCAGGTCCTCCACCTGAAGTTCAGCACAGTGCTCTTCCAACTTTAGAAATTAGCTTCGGATTTGGAATGGCAGTTTTACAGAACAATGTCAGTAATGTTTTTTTTTCCCGGCATATGTGTTTGAAGCTATTTAGCTTCAGGAATGATTATGTTAAATGTGGGACGAGTTGTTCACCTCAGTTCGTGGCTTTCCAAAAATCTGGCCTTGAAAAATTAAAGGCATTTTTTATTTTCAACTTGTGCTGGCTTTTCAAATTAATTGCTCAAGCTTGGATCTTGTGCAACTTAGAGAGACCGACGTTATTTTAAATGTTTCTGACTTAAGTCATTAGATCAGTGTTGGGTTGTTCCACTATTTTATGTATTTAATAATTTCATGCTTGACAATGTGTAGATTTCATCAGTAACAGAGGTAAAACTGTGAATGTCTTTGATTTGAACATGCTTGTGCTTTTCTGCAGGTAAAGAAAAAGAACATAATCTTCAGGCTGGAGACACGTGGAAGTGTGTGAAGGAGAATTGATCAACCTGCAGGGCAAGATCCTGAGTGTGGACGGAACAAGATCACCATCATGCCCAAACACGAGGACCTAAAGGTACTAGCAATAATACACAAATATATGTACAAACAAGATCACCATCATGCCCCAAACCGAGGACCTAAAGGTATCAGCAATAATACACAAATATATGTACAAACAAGATCACCATCATGCCCAAACACGAGACCTAAAGGTATCAGCAATAATACACAAATATATCTACAAACAAGATCACCATCATGCCCAAACACGAGGACCTAAAGGATCAGCAATAATACACAAATATATGTTACAAACAAGATCACCATCATGCCCAAAACGAGGACCCTAAAGGTATCAGCAATAATACACAAATATATCTACAAACAAGATCACCATCATGCCCAAACACGAGGACCTAAAGGTATCAGCATTATTACACAAATATATGTACAAACAAGATCACCATCATGTCCAAACACGAGACCTAAAGGTATCAGCATTATTACACAAATATATCTACAAACAAGATCACCATCATGCCCAAACACGAGGACCTAAAGGTATCAGCATTATTACATAAATATATCTACAAACAAGATCACCATCATGCCCAAACACGAGGACCTCAAGGTCAAACGTTATTACACAAATATATGTACAAACAAGATCACATCATGCCCAAACACGAGGACCTGAAGGTATCAGCATTATTACACAAATATATGTACAACAAGATCACCATCATGCCCAAACACGAGACCTCAAGGTATCAGCAATAATACACAAATATATCTACAAACAAGATCACCATCATGCCAAACACGAGGACTCAAGGTATCAGCAATAATACACAATATAATCTACAAACAAGATCACCATCATGCCAAACACGAAGACCTTAAAAGGAACCCCGAGAATTTTTTAATGTTTGTTTTCGAGTTTTCCTTATATCATCAAAGATATAATACAACACGAAAATAATCTGAAAATCTACCATTTTATTAAACTTTTAAGAAATATATTTTCACGGAAGACGCCATCATTGTTTACAACACAGTGCATTCTGGGTAGTATGACGTCGAATCGTGTATACGAGGAAGTTATGAAGCTTACCACATTCTCCTTGTTTTCTCCCGAAACCCCACACAATGTACCATTTTACAAAACTACTGACGCTCCTGTTAACCAGATCAACGGCAACTGTTGCAGCTGTTACGTGCGTCTCACGACGCTCACTGCGCCAGTGCGCCACACGATTCTGCGTCATCACCTTAAGATGGCGGCGCCCGTAATATCAGGAAGTTGTTGTAAACATAACAATTTTACGTCAAACGGCGAATATTTGTTTACTTTAAGTTCTACTTTTTAGTAAGTATACCTACGCGAAGTATTTTCGATCTATTTATGTAAATATTTGGGGTTCCTTTTAAGGTACAAACGTTACACAAATATATGTAGAAGCACGAGGACCTCAAGGTACAAACGTTACACAAATATATGTACAAACGTTACACAAATATATGTAGAAGCACGAGGGAGAGAAACGCAGCCAAGCGCATCTTCAGCAGATTTGCTGATCAACATGAGCGGAGGAGGGCACCAGGTGTTTAAGTGACTCGCTTCTGCTCTAGCGACGATGTCAGTGGAGAAACCTGAGGTTAACATCTTAAAAACATATGCTTTTACTATTATGTCACTCTTGGTTGCAACATAGCCTCACAATCGACACTTACGTAAATATTCCCACAACAAATGTCACGTCTTGACTTAAGCAGGTGTTTTAGGATGAGCTCATTTTGGACAAAACACCTTTACAGCAATTTGCTATTTTCTGCTTGGTAAATAAAGAATGTTTAAAACTGTGAGAGAAGTGTTAGAATCTAGAAGTAAGCCCATTCATCCCTTCCCGTTGTTCTGTTTTTCGTCTTCAGGATCCTCTGGAGTTCCCGGCTCACGAGCTGAAGAAGTATTTCCGGATGGGAGACCACGTGAAAGTGATCGCAGGACGATACGAAGGAGACACTGGGCTCATCGTCAGAGTGGAAGAGAACTTGTGATTCTGTTCTCCGACCTGACCATGCATGAGGTACTAGACCAGGACTAGAACTAGAACTAGACTAAAGGAAGAGAACTTTGTGATCCTGTTCTCAGACCTGACCATGCACGAGGTACTAGACCAGGACCAGGACTAGAACTAGAACTACAGGAAGAGAACTTTGTGATCCTGTTCTCAGACCTGACCATGCACGAGGTACTAGACCAGGACCAGAACCAGGACTAGAACCAGGACTAGAACTACAGGAAGAGAACTTTGTGATCCTGTTCTCAGACCTGACCATGCACGAGGTACTAGACCAGGACCAGGACTAGAACTAGACTAAAGGAAGAGAACTTTGTGATCCTATTCTCTGACCTGACCATGCACGAGGTACTAGACCAGGACCAGGACCAGGACCAGAACCAGGACTAGAACTAGACTAAAGGAAGAGAACTTTGTGATCCTGTTCTCTGACCTGACCATGCACGAGGTACTAGACCAGGACCTGGACCAGAACCAGGACCAGGACTAGACTGCAAGAGTGACTTTAGGGGATTAACCTTCTATCTTTTTCTCTCTGTAGCTAAAAGTTCTCCCCAGAGACTTGCAGCTCTCTTCGGAGACAGCCTCAGACTAAACTTGGACTAAAACCAGGTCTTTCTCTCTCTCTTTAGTTGAAGGTTCTCCCCAGAGACCTGCAGCTCTTTTCGGAGACAGCCTCAGACTAAACTTGGACTAAACCAGGTCTTTCTCTCTCTCTTTAGTTGAAGGTTCTTCCCAGAGACCTGCATTTTCATTAAATACTACTACTATAATATTAAAGAAAGTCAATAGGCCGACAGTGTTTCAATAAACTAAAGACTAGTCTAAAAATTTTAACATCACTAATTAAATAAAATTATGTAAATCCAAAGGTAGATCTTCGAGCTGTGCTGAGACTAAAAGTAGCTCGCGAGCTGAAAAAGGTTGGTGACTTCTAGACTCTAGAATGTATGTCTTAGTTTCACATTCAAGTTTTTAAGAAAAGACAATAAGCACATATACGGTAGCGCTACTTTGATGTGTTAACGTTCATCAAAACTTTTTTCTGAGTTCTCAGACAGCTTCATGCAGCTCATTTGAGAAACAGTTTTGTTACTTCTAGACTGTCCAGATAGAAGACAGACGTTCTCAAAAAATGTTCTAAATCTATTTGGATGTATTGTAAATCTGTATGTAAAAGAAAAGCACTTAAAGTTCTTCACAATTTAGGCCTACATACATACTTTGATTATATTGACTAGCCAATTATATGGTTAGAGAAGAAACAATGTTCGAGACGGTTCAGTTTGACTTTCAGGCCAGTTTAGGGAGAAAAGAGAAGGGAGACAGGGTGGGGGAGTGGAGGAGGAGAGGAGAGTGAGCAGAAAGAGAATAACAGACTCAGATACATGAGTTTAACTGACGTAAAACTTTAAAGCAGAAAATGTACTTGCATTTTAAGTTAAAGTGCTCTATCTATCTGCCTTGAATTCTAAAACGCACAAAGGTGTTGTTGTTTTGTCTGGGATCTTCTACAAAATAATCTCTCTGGAGAAAGCAGGTGAGTATTTTTCAGTTTAAAAATACTTGTGATTGTATAGAGACAGGTTTATATCAATCTAAAAAACAATAAAACAATATCTTTATAGACAAACCGGTAGCAACTCCTCCACTAGAAAGGTTAATTATTGCAAGTTTAAAAATACAAGAACTTAAGAGTACAGGCCTGCATCACTTGTGTTTTGAATATCTGTGAAAGTCTCTTTCTGTGTGTTTTTGAATGTTGGGATATATGTACTTCCTTGTTTCTGCACAGCTGTATTTTCCTATCAAATGTAACACATGTAACGCGCCGATAAAAGCACGCAACAATTTAAAACTCACTGCAGCCCAGCGCTGACAAGGGAAGCCACATAGGTCAGAATAGATAATAGGCCTATGGAGACAAAAAGGCTTATATGGCTGAGATGTGACTATAAAACCTAAAATGCACTGAAATGCAGCAAATTGCTTGCAATGTGTTCAAAATTTTCTTTGACTTAGTTTGTACACAATATAGTATAATGCAGCATAATGTAATGTGTTACAATAGAAATAAATGTGTTATATTAGCTTTATATACTACAAGTGTCATTTTTAAATACAACTTATATTTTAAAATGCAGCCCTCGATCAACTCTGACTGATTTGGGCCCAGCTCCATTTGAGATAGACACCACTGGTCTAGAAACTTTAGATAATTTAAATGATTACTGTGCACATGTCGTCAGTCTCTTCGAGGGAACGCTCACTTCGCCATGATGGAGGGCAAAGGCGCAGTCTGTGTGCGTTACAAGCATTCTCGGGGTCGGACTAGCGTCATCGTGTTGTGGCAACGCCAAACGAAGGGGAAAACAACAACGTAAAACAACAACGTAAAGTAACTTTAAATTTAAACTTTCACTCACCACCGCACAGTGGTTGTTTACAGTTTCCAAACATTAGTATTTGAGCATCTGGCAAGCATTTTTACGTACAGCAAGTTGATGTTTTCCCCTTCGGTCGTCGGCAAACAAAACAAAACGTCATCAGTCCGACCTCGAGAACGTACAGCTATTTGATGCTTTCTCCTACGCGTCGTCGGCTACCAAACAAAACATCACGTCACGTCATCAGTCCGACCCCGAGAATGAAAACTTTGCCAAAAACTTGCTAATTTCTATGTAAACCATTATCGATTTCAATTGTAAGGTTACATCATACTGTGTGTTTGACTGCACAGGCTGTAATGTAGCTTTTTAGAGTTTAACTTTTGTAGAAGACAGAAAATGACAATGGGTGGCAGCAATAAATCAAAAGAACTGTAATCCTTCAAATTCAGCTTTGCAGTGAACACTTTATACAAGGGAAGTCAATGCTAATGTGTGGCTAGCCAATTTGAAGGAGCTCTATTGTTTGTTTGTATGTAATAATAAACCTATGCAGAGATCAGCAGACTTTTTCATTTCATCCCATCCACTATAAGTCAGTGTAACAGCTCCTTACCTCTACTGACTCTTCGCTCTGCAGGGTTTGTTTCATTGATGTCACATCTGAAGGCAGCTTGTAGTTCTGATGTTTTCATTCTGACTCCAGAACCTGGACCTGCACCGATCTGGACCAGGCCCCTGAGCTCATCATATCTGTGTTGTCTCTGCCCTTCTGTGACATGCTGCATCTACGAGAAAAAATCACTTTGTAAAATGTCCTAAGGTCTGTGCTTTTTTGACATGTCAAAATAAGAATAAAACTAAAGTCAGAAAAATTACCTTGCACAATGGCAGAGTGGTTAGCACTATGGATTCCCAATAAAGAGCTTGTGGGTTCGAATCCAGGGTTGGACATCAAAATCTCCTGATCTGGGTGAAGTTTGCATTTTCTCCCTGTGTTACCGTGGGTTTTCTTCAGGAACTTCAACTTCCTCCCACTTTCAAAAACACAGATATTGGTCAATTGACAACACTGTTAAATTCTACACATGAATGAAGTCTGTCTATGTGTTAACCCTGCAATGAGATGGTCAATGTCCAGGGTGTTTCCCCACATAAGGCCCAAAGTCAATGGGATAGGGTCCAGTCATTTTTGCCTTGACAATGATGTTCAGGTAGTTGTTAGCTTACCTTCATTTTAGCCTTGCTTATATCCAAACTGTGCAACACAGGGATTTATTAATATAACTCCTAATGTGTCTGTGCCCATAGATAGACATGAAATTGAGCTCGTCTATGTTCGTGCTGCCTTTGTTGTGTTGCGTGCTCAACTAGCTTCATGATTGTTACGGGGAAGCGCACTTAACATTTTAGTTAGCTAGCTTAGCTTTACTTCTCTTATTAGTCTTTTTAAGCTTTGAAACAAACACAGAATAAAACGGGAAAAAAATATTACACACACTTTCTCCTTACAGTTATCAACCAAGTAAATGAAAAAAAGTGAGATTATTACTACCTCACAGCTGAAAATATAGGTTACTTGATTAAGCTAGCAGTCAGAACTGTTAGCTTAAAATGGCGTTAACTTGGCCTTCTCGGTTTTCCATTGACAAGCCTTTGTGAGAAACATAAATATCAATTCATGAATATAAATACAAAAAAAACAACAACGATATTAACTTTACCCTTACAAGAGTTTTTAAATATGCATTTTTGGTCTGCGCTTTTCCCGGTAACACATAATGGATATGCCGCAAAATACCACCTGCTCCACCTCACCTGCGTCGATGGTAGGTTACGATATATGATGCTGCAAAAAAAAAAAAAATTAAAATAAACTGGAGAAAAGTGCAGGGACGAGAATAATTTGTAGGCCCCAATTCTTTTGAGTGGATATTTAAGGTGAGACTTGTAACAGTCAGTATTACTGTAGTATTACAGTAGTACTTTTTAACGCCACATGATGGCGCCTCTTTGTTTTGCTATTGTACTTGCCCTGGAGACCTGGCATTATGTGGTTTCCAAATGTGTAATAAACCAAGTACCAGTGGAACTACGAATATCTTGACTCTTCTCTCAGCTATTCCAGAGCACTCTCCGCCTGATCACCACCACGCGTTACAGAATACTCTTTCACAGTGTTCAATATTTTAATTGATTTTTGCATGTTTGAGTAATCTGTCCTGCAGCTGATGCTTGAGAACTCTGAAAACCGCTGTTTTCACCTATCATTTATCTCTATCCATGTATTTGTAGCTATTTAGGCTACTTAAGGAAAATTGTAAGATTTAAAAGCATCCAGTAGCCACACCAACAATGAAAACAAGTAATTCTGTTGTTTGTTACAGAGAGTTTGTTACTGGGGTTTTCAACGGCAGTTTTGAATAGGAAGTCAATAGAACTGTTATTATGTCTAGCCATTTAGGATCAGACCTTTGTGTTTTGCAATGAATGAATTGTAAATTGTAAATCTAAATATGCTCATTTTATAAGCCTAAAGGCAGGTCTTCATTAATAGCCTATATCATAAAAGCCTGATTTCTTAATGTCTGAAAAATGCCTATGTCCATTTTTTATAACTTTTTATTTAGTAAACCTACGCTAAAATAGATAGCCTATTCAAAATCCTCTTTGCAAAAACCTACAACGCCATCTGCAGTTTGAAAACGTGACATGACAACCTTGACATATATATATTTGTTTCTTACATTTACAGTATGTGAGTTTTTTTTGTTTTGTTTTTTTGTTTTTGCAATGATAGTGGTCAGCTAATCAAGTTGGACAGAACTTGACAAATATGCAAAGAAATGTTAAAAACAGCTTTTTTTTGTGTGTGTACAGTATTTTTTTTTTTTTTTTTTTGCAATTTATCTCAATAAAAGCTTTAACAAAAATACCAACACATTTTCTTTGGCAAAACTTTCAGGCGTACTTTTACCTCATACCGCTTTGTTGTTTTCACTTGGATTTTAATTAACGTTGGTTAATTATCAGAACAATAATCATTAAACTGTGATAATATCTGTCATGGCTAACATGTATTAAAACAAACAAATAACTCTAAACAGTTTATCTTAAAAGTATTTTGGTAAAAAAAAATAAATAAATAAAATAAAATGTATTATTATTATTATTATTATTATTATTATTATTATTATTATTATTATTATTATTATTAAACTGAAATTTACAA
>JBBPFD010000033.1:0-160000 GCA_038363315.1 Mugilogobius chulae
AGACAAGAAGAACAGTTATCTCATGAACTAGAAAGATTACTTAAAGAAAAACTAGAAAGGTTAAAACCAAAAAGTATACTTGAGGAAAAACTAGAAAGGATACTCAGAGGAAAAGAAAGACTCAACAGTGAAATAAAATTATTACGTAGAGAGAACCAAAGAGATCAAGTACAAAAGATCTAGAGATGGCACTTAGAGACAAACTAGACGGGTTACGTAGAGAAGAAGAACAGTTAAACCGTGAACTAGAAAAGCTACAGTTTGTGGATGAATAGAATACATTCTGGGACCATGTGAGCTTTTCATGTACATTTAGTTTAATTAGATGTAATAAGACTTTTACTCATATACATGTAAAGGTCTTGTTACTTTATGGAACAGGAGGGTTAGGGTTTCTGAAACTACTAATCACCAGTCTCCAGGAGGAGTTCAGTGTGCAAAAGTGAGGCTTGAAATGACCCTGGCAGAGTCTCGTGACACCATAGTTGCTAAAACTGCTCCCACCTTGTCAACTGGAAGGAATTGTTCTTCAGCTGAGGCAGCAGCACAAGCAAATCTGCTCTGACATCAAGACATTGTAGGATATTTCCAACTGGGGAGAAAAGGCTTGATGCTGGAGAAGTTAGACCATCCTGGCACAAGGCAAATCCTTCACAACGCCGAACTATGGTGGTTGATGAGGTTCATCGTCAAGAGCAAGTTTGGAGTCATACTAAAGCAGTCTCACAGGGTAAACAGGGCAATGGGTACGATGGGAAGATGTGGAAAAGAAGAAGGAGCTTTGGGGAAAGGAGGACTATCGATCCAGTTTCCTCATACGATCAGTATACGATGTTCCAACTCCAACCAACCGCCAGCAGTGGTACGGAGAAGATCCAACATGTGCACTGTGTCCTTCTGCAGCCAGCCTAAAGCACATTCTGGTTGTTACAAGACAAGCTTATCACAAGGCCGTCATACATGGTGTCATAACCAGGTACTGAAATGTCAAGTGAACCTCTGTTAATTCTCTACCATATGTACCAGGCAAGCACCTATCCCCAGTAGTCTCCCCTCCAGGCAGGTGCAATGACGAAGGTGCATCCGAGAACATCTTGGCCTGCTCAGTGAAGCGCGGGATTGGAACATGGACCTTGGCCAACGCTTGACCTTTCCAGCTGAAATCGCAGCAACAAATCTTAGACCTGACCTTGTGCTCTGGTCTCTTCGTAGGGTCTACATAACTGAACTGACAGTGCCATGGGAGGACTCTGTTGACGAGGCTTACGAACAAAACAGTTTGAAATACTCAGAGCTGGCAGCTGAGGTGGAAAGCTCGAGTTTACCCAGTAGAGGTCGGCTGCAGAGGTTTTGTGAGACGTTCGACAATCAACTTTGAAAGATCTAACAATACAAGGCAAAGCCGGCAACAGACACTTAAATCTCTCTCTAGTGCTGCAGAGGACTTAGTCGATGGCTCTGGATTAAGAGAAGGATGGTAATTGCCCTTAGTAGGAGAGCAAAGAGCGCTACAGTGCAGAGGGAGACACACTTGGGACGCCCTCTAGAGGTGTTGTGGCTAATCATCCAAACACCGGTGAAGGAGGTACCCACCTGACGACCCCAATGAAGCCTGTGATCCTCCTCAATAGTCTTACCCTTCTAAGTTACTTCACAGTGGTTCATCTCCTCAGACAATGTTAGTGATTGTACCATCTAGTTCAGAGCTGTTATGTTATGTTTTATAATGTGATGATGTCATCAATCTCAGATGTGGGCGGAGCCTGTTTAACTCTATGGGAAATGTACAGTTTGTGTAAGAAATGTGTTTTTATCTTTGAAAATATGAATCTTCTGTTTTAAACTAATGTGAACGCAACTTATTAAACCGACCAAAGGAACCAGACTGTCCTGTTTAATGTTTGTTCTACATGTGATGTTTATGTTTGTTCTACATTGACTGTTTGTTTGTTCTACATGTGACTGTTTAATGCTTGTTCTACATGTGACTGTTTTATGTTTGTTTACATGTGATGTTTATGTTTGTTACATGTGACCTGTTTGTTATGTTCTACATGTGACTGTTTATGTTGTTCTACATGTGACTGTTTATGGTTTGTTCTACATGTGACTGTTTATGTTTGTTCTACTTGACTTATGTTTGTTCACATGACTGTTTATGTTGTTCTACATGTGACTGTTTATGTTTGTTCTACATGTGACTGTTTATGTTTGTTCTACATGTGACTGTTTATGTTTGTTCTACATGTGAACTGTTTATGTTTGTTCTACATGTGACTGTTTATGTTTGTTCTACATGTGACTGTTTATGTTTTGTTCTACATGTGACTGTTTATGTTTGTTCTACTTGATGTTATGTTTGTTCTACTGTGATGTTATGTTTGTTCTACATGTGACTGTTTATGTTTGTTCTACATGTGACTGTTTATGTTTGTTCTACATGTGACTGTTTATGTTTTGTTCTACATGTGACTGTTTATGTTTGTTCTACATGTGACTGTTTATGTTTGTTCTACATGTGACTGTTTATGTTGTTCTACATGTGACTGTTTATGTTTGTTCTACATGTGACTGTTTATGTTTGTTCTACTACATGTGACTGTTTATGTTTGTTCTACATGTGACTGTTTATGTTTGTTCTACATGTGACTTTTATGTTTTTCTACATGTGACTGTTTATGTTTGTTCTACATGTGACTGTTTATGTTGTTCTACATGTGACTGTTTATGTTTGTTCTACATGTGACTGTTTATGTTTGTTCTACATGTGACTGTTTATGTTTGTTCTACATGTGACTGTTTATGTTGTTCTACATGTGACTGTTTATGTTTGTTCTACATGTTTATGTTTATGTTTGTTCTACATGTGACTGTTTGTGTTTGTTCTACATGTGACTGTTTATGTTTTGTTCTACATGTGACTGTTTATGTTTAAGTTCTACATGTGACTGTTTTGTTTGTTCTACATGTGACTGTTTATGTTTGTTCTACATGTGACTGTTTATGTGCTTGTTCTACATGTGACTGTTTATGTTTGTTCTACATGTGACTGTTTATGTTTGTTCTACATGTGACTGTTTATGTTTGTTCTACATGTGACTGTTTATGTTTGTTCTACATGTGACTGTTTATGTTTGTTCTACTACTGTTTATGTTTGTTCTACATGGTGGACATGTTTATGTTTGTTCTACATGTGACTGTTTATGTTTGTTCTACATGTGGACTGTTTATGTTTGTTCTACGTGTGACTGTTTATGTTTGTTCTACATGTGACTGTTTATGTTTGTTCTACATGTTGTGCCGGTTTGAGGTGATTATTATTTTATGTTGGTGGGTTTGTTGGGTTTAATCGGTACCAGTCAGGTCTAACAGCCGATCTTCACAAAGACACTTTTCATTTGCCTGTTTGCTGTGAATGTTGGACAGTTTGCTTGTTCTTTCTTCTTTGTTAAATCACAGATCTTGTGAAGCCTCAGAGGTGACTGTTGTTGTGACTAAAAGTGAACCTTTCAAAGTCTGTTTGCAGTGGGACTGAGGCCAAATCTTCTGTGATGCTTGTAAATCTATTTTGGTTCAACTTTACCAGAAGAACACGCCCAGAAAGAGAAATGTGCCCAAACAGGTCTGAAGAGTCAGTACCTCAAGAACCAATCTAAACAGAATCAAAGCCAGACTAAACCAGAACCAGGACTGAAGCTGGTCTAAGGTAAGACTTGAGCTTCTCTCCATTTTTAGATCTATAGATGTGAAACTCTGTCTGTGGCCTGAGTTTGTAAAGAGTTGATTGTTATTTATAGTTACATTAGATCGTAGGGTCTTGTGTTGTGTGTTTCTCATGAGTATTTTAATAGTTTATTGTTCAAATGGTTCTTTATTGTGTGTGGAGAGACTATTAAGAGTTTGCTGAGTGGACACAATGTGAGTCTCTTCCCAGACCAGAAAAAAGGATCTAACTTTTTAACACTTGTGAACTTTTGGAGAGTTTTACTCCATTTTATGTGTTTTTCATTTTTAAATTATCCACCATTGCTACAGTTTTTTAGATATTTCAATGATTTCTTGTTACAAACCTTAAACATATTTTCAAAAAATCAACTCACAGTTTTGCTAAACCCAGAGTCTTGTCATTTACACATGTACTGTCCTTATGTTCTGTTACAGACTTTTACTGCACCTTTTTATTAAAAATGATTAGAAATACCACATTTATAAAAACTCCTCTTGGTTTTATTTTTTGTCCAGACTTATAAAAAAGTTAATTCTCAGAGGTGAAAATGTGACACAAAATGGTCCAATTTTCATGTAAAATATGAATAAAAATGTTCCAGCCTTTGTAGTTTTTGTGCAGAAGCAGTTTGTAGTTTTGTCTCTTGTTCTGTTGGAGCCATTTTGTCCCATTGACTTCTATTAGAAACTCTGAAAATCCTCCAGAAAAGTGGGATTTTACAATTTTGAAATGTGTCATTTTTAGACTTGATGATGAATTGTGTGCATTTCCCATTTAAACAGGCCTGTGAACTAATTTTTCTTGGGTCTCGGCAAACAGGCAAGCTCCCTGAGCAGAACCTCGGACGGCTGTAAGCAACTTGAAACCCATACATACTATATGTGTATATATATATATATATATATATATATATATATGTATGTATATTCTTTTCAAGCTGGGGCCAGGGAGCTTGAGGGTTCTGTGCAGTATCCTTGCTGTTCCTACGACTGCACTTTTCTGGACTGAGATGTCGGATGTAGATCCAGGGATATGTTGTTGCCACTCATCCAGTTTGGGGTCACGGCCCCCAGTGCACCGATCACCACGGGCACCACTGTTGCCTTCACCTTCAAGCCTTCTCCAGCTCTTCTCTGAGCCCTTGGTATTTCTCTAGTTTGTCATGCTCCTTTCTCCTGATGTTGCCATCACTTGGTATTGCCACATCCACCACCACGGCTCTCCTCTGCTCTTTATCCACCACCACGATGTCTGGTTGGTTCGCCATTACCATTCTGTCTGTCTGTATCTGGAAGTCCCACAGGATCTTGGCTCGGTCATTCTCTACCACCTTCGGAGGTGTTTCCCACTTAGATCTTGGGGTTTCCAGTCCGTACTCTGCACAGATGTTTCTGTATACTATGCCAGCCACTTGGTTGTGGCGTTCCATGTACGCTTTCCCTGCCAGCATCTTGCACCTGCAGTTATGTGTTGGACTGTCTCAGGGGCCTCTTTGCACAACCTACACCTTGGGTCTTGTCTGGTGTGGTAGATCTAAGCTTGGGTCTTGTCTGGTGTGGTAGATCTGGGCTTGGGTCTTGTCTGGTGTGGTAGATCTGGGCTTGGGTCTGGTGTGGTAGATCTGGGCTTGGGTCTTGTCTGGTGTGGTAGATCTGGGCTTGGGTCTTGTCTGGTGTGGTAGATCTGGGCTTGGGTCTTGTCTGGTGTGGTAGATCTGGGCTTGGGTCTTGTCTGGTGTGGTAGATCTAAGCTTGGGTCTTGTCTGGTGTGGTAGATCTCACCTTGGGTCTTGTCTGGTGTGGTAGATCTGGGCTTGGGTCTTGTCTGGTGTGGTAGATCTAAGCTTGGGTCTTGTCTGGTGTGGTAGATCTGGGCTTGGGTCTTGTCTGGTGTGGTAGATCTGGGTCTCTATGGCTCTGGTGCTCAAGGCCTGCTCCTGTGCAGCCAGGATGAGCGCCTCTGTGCTGTCCTTCAGCCCAGCCCTTTCAAGCCATTGATAGGATTTCTTGAGATCAGCCACTTCAGTTATGTTCCGATGGTACATCCCATGTAGGGGCTTGTCCTCCCATGATGGTTCCTCCTCCAGCATCTCATCCTCTGTTCTCCACTGTCTGAGACATTCACGGAGCACGTCTGTTGGGCCTTGTCCTTGATGTACTTATGGATCTCGGATGTTTCATCCTGGATAGTGGCTCTCACGCTCACTAATCCTCGGCCTCCTTCTTTTCGGCTAGCGTACAGTCTCAGGGTGCTGGATTTGGGGTGGAACCCTCCGTGCATGGTGAGGAGCTTTTGTGTCTTAACATCTGTGGTCTGTATCTCTTCCTTTGGCCACCTTATTATTCCTGCAGGGTATCTGATCACTGGCAGGGCGTAGCTGTTTATTGCCCGGGACTTGTTCTTGCCATTGAGCTGACTTCTGAGGACTTGCCTTACTCGTTGGAGGTATTTGGCTGTTGCCGCTTTCCTTGTTGCCTGTTCAAGGTTGCCATTTGCCTGTGGTATCCCAAGGTACTTGTAACTGTCCTCAATGTCTGCTATTGTTCCGTCTGGGAGTGAGACCCCTTCTGTGTGGATTACCTTCCCTCTCTTTGTCACCATCCTACTACATTTCTCAAGCCCGAATGACATCCCAATGTCAGAGCTGTAGATCCTGGTGCTGTAGATCCAGGTGGTGTAGATCCTGGTGGTGTAGATCCTGGTGCTGTAGATCCAGGTGGTGTAGATCCTGGTGTAGATCCAGGTGGTGTAGATCCTGGTGCTGTAGATCCTGGTGTAGATCCAGGTGGTGTAGATCCTGGTGCTGTAGATCCTGGTGGTGTAGATCCTCGTGGTGTAGATCCTGGTGCTGTAGATCCTGGTGGTGTAGATCCTGGTGGTGTAGATCCTGGTGCTGTAGATCCTGGTGGTGTAGATCCTCGTGGTGTAGATCCTGGTGGTGTAGATCCTGGTGTAGATCCTGGTGCTGTAGATCCTGGTGCTGTAGGTCCTGGTGGTGTAGATCCTGGTGGTGTAGATCCTGGTGTAGATCCAGTGGTGTAGATCCTGGTGGTGTAGATCCTCGTGGTGTAGATCCTGGTGGTGTAGATCCTGGTGCTGTAGATCCTGGTGTAGATCCTGGTGGTGTAGATCCTCGTGGTGTAGATCCTGGTGCTGTAGATCCTGGTGTAGATCCTGGTGGTGTAGATCCTCGTGGTGTAGATCCTGGTGGTGTAGATCCTGGTGGTGTAGATCCTGGTGGTGTAGATCCTGGTGGTGTAGATCCAGGTGGTGTAGATCCTGGTGTAGATCCTGGTGGTGTAGATCCTGGTGGTGTAGATCCTGGTGCTGTAGATCCTCGTGGTGTAGATCCTCGTGGTGTAGATCCTGGTGTAGATCCTGGTGGTGTAGATCCTGGTGGTGTAGATCCTCGTGGTGTAGATCCTCGTGGTGTAGATCCTGGTGTAGATCCTGGTGTGTAGATCCTGGTGGTGTAGATCCTCGTGGTGTAGATCCTGGTGTAGATCCTGGTGGTGTAGATCCTGGTGGTGTAGATCCTGGTGCTGTAGATCCTGGTGGTGTAGATCCTCGTGTGTAGATCCTGGTGCTGTAGATCCTGGTGGTGTAGATCCTGGTGCTGTAGATCCTGGTGCTGTAGATCCTGGTGGTGTAGATCCTCGTGGTGTAGATCCTGGTGCTGTAGATCCTGGTGGTGTAGATCCTGGTGGTGTAGATCCTGGTGCTGTAGATCCTGGTGCTGTAGATCCTGGTGGTGTAGATCCTGGTGCTGTAGATCCTGGTGCTGTAGATCCTGGTGGTGTAGATCCTGGTGGTGTAGATCCTGGTGCTGTAGATCCTGGTGCTGTAGATCCTGGTGCTGTAGATCCTGGTGCTGTAGATCCTGGTGGTGTAGATCCTGGTGCTGTAGATCCTGGTGCTGTAGATCCTGGTGGTGTAGATCCTGGTGCTGTAGATCCTCGTGGTGTAGATCCTGGTGCTGTAGATCCTGGTGGTGTAGATCCTGGTGGTGTAGATCCAGGTGCTGTAGATCCTGGTGGTGTAGATCCTGGTGCTGTAGATCCTGGTGCTGTAGATCCTGGTGGTGTAGATCCTGGTGGTGTAGATCCAGGTGCTGTAGATCCTGGTGGTGTAGATCCTGGTGCTGTAGATCCTGGTGGTGTAGATCCTGGTGGTGTAGATCCTGGTGGTGTAGATCCAGGTGCTGTAGATCCTGGTGGTGTAGATCCTGGTGCTGTAGATCCTGGTGCTGTAGATTCTGGTGGTGTAGATCCTGGTGCTGTAGATCCTGGTGGTGTGGATCAGTGAGTCGATGTCTCGCTCGCTCTTAGCATACAGCTTGATATCATCCATGTAGAGGAGGTGACTTATGGTGGCCCCGTTTCTGAGTCGGTATCCATAGCCAGTCTTGTGGATTATTTGGCTGAGGGGGTTCAGACCTATGCAGAACAGCAGTGGGGACAGTGCATCTCCTTGGTATATTCCACATTTGATGGACACTTGGGCAAGTGGCTTCCCATTGGCTACAAGTGTGGTTTTCCACAACTTCATCGAGTTTGCAATGAAGGTCCTCAGAGTTCTGTTGATGTTGTACAGCTCCAAGCATTCAGTGATCCATGTGTGGGTTTTAGGCTTTAAAAGAAATAAAATTGGTAGTTAAATGAAATTTAACTATAACTATAAAGGAAGAAAGAAAACAAAAACCAACAACGCCACCAGGATAAATAAATATAAATAACTAAACAAGGCAACACAGGTCGTTCAAACATTGAAAGGGGCATGTTCCATTTAATCATTTGCTTTTTATTTTGCAAAGTTTTCTTTATATTTGATTGTACTTAAAATGTTCTTTGAATGTTTTTTGTCATTTTAGTTCTGCACAATTCACTCACATGTTATGTCACATTTCCATCATTGTTTAGTTCCACTTTCAGTTTGGTTGTTTCACTAGTCCATAAGTACTTCACATTAGTCACATTGTTCTTAGACTCACAAACACATATGTGGAGCAACAGAGAGGACCAAGGGGAACCAAACAGGAAACAAGATGGTGGTTTACGGTGGACCAAGGGGCCAGTGCCGTTGTTCTGGTCCTGTAGAATTAAATTTGAGTAGCTACATAGGCTACATTTAGGATTAGGTTCAGAGCCCTAGAGAACGTACCCGGACGCACGTGTTGCCCTCGGGCCCAGTCACTGCGGAGACTCCCGGTCCGCTTGAGTCAAGCATGCCTGGAAACCCGGGGACGTCTGACATGTTTCACCCAAACTCCCGACCCTGGCATCACCAACCAGCCTGCACCACATAGTCTGCTGCGAGAGCCGCAACCTGCGCCGAGGAGCGCCCAACGCACTAAACAAACACGAACCACTCACTCACTAACATACAATAAGAAATGTGCAAATAAGCAGCAAGTCTGTTTACCTGGCCCCTCGAGACGACGCGAGCCAAGACCCAAAACACAGAAGTGAGAGGACGTAAGAAACGTCAAAGCAGCCTTATACAGTGGTGCGCGCCCTCTGCCAGCCAAAGGCGCACATCACTACACGTGTGTGGCATTGAGTCAGAGGCTTTCTTGTAATCAATCCAGGCTGTGCACAGGTTGGTGTGTCGGGTTCTACAGTCTTGGGCGACTGTTCTGTCAACCAGGAGTTGGTGTTTGGCTCCTCTGGTATCTTTACCAATGCCCTTCTGTGCTTCGCTCATGTATTGATCCATGTGCCCACTTATCTTAGCCGCAGTGACGCCTGACATGAGCTTCCATGTTGTGGAGAGACAGGTTATTGGCCGATAGTTGGATGGGACTGTACCTTTGAGGGATCCTTCATTATCAGGATTGTTCGCCCTTCGGTTAGCCATTCAGGGTGAGTCCCATCCCTTAGCAGCTGGTTCATTTGTGCTGCTAGGCGCTCATGGAGTGCAGTGAGTTTCTTTAGCCAGTAGGCATGGATCATGTCAGGGCCTGGTGCTGTCCAGTTTTTCACATCCAAGACTCTTTCTTGGATGTCTGCCACTGTGATAGTCACTGGATTCTGTTCAGGGAGATTGTTGTGGTCTTCCCTCAGATCCACCAGCCACTGTGCATCGCTGTTGTGTGATCCTCCCTCTCCCAGATACTTTTCCAGTACTGTTCAGTGTCCAGCCTTGGTGGGTCTGCTCTGCTGTTATTACCCTTCCATCCTTCGACCTCAGGTCTGAGCTCGGGCTGTTTCTGGTTGATGCACATCTTCATCTGAAGTAAGTCAAAACATTTTCATAAAGCACAGCTGAAAATCACACAACCGTCTGCAGTTCTGTGTAGATACCTGCATCGGGCGGGAATTCCCGCGGGACCCATGAGCAAATCCTCGGGATCGAGCGGTTTTTAACGTTGCCTCGGGCGGGAGCGGGCGGTCAGGCCAAACACCTTGGGTCCCGAACGGACTCGCGCTCTCTCTGCTGTCTTAAAAATATTACGTAGCAAGAAAGAAATACCGCTTTGTGCGCGCTGCTGGTCAACAGAGAGACGCAACACGGACACCTGCGAGGTGCAGACACGTAAACTTGCTGCTGCATTTCCTAGTCTAGCGTACGTATCATCTGTGCGTCCTCGCGCCAGCAGCAGCCGCAGCACGGGCCCAGAGGAATGAATGAAGGACTGGCTTTTACGCACGGGGAGATGGAGATAATACACACGGAGTTTGCGGCAACTTTCGGAGGCGGAGCGGAGCGGAGCGCAGCTGCATGTAGTGGGATCCCTGCGTAAAGTGTTTGTTTAGCAGAAACTGGAGGTGTGAGGAGCTTTGTATTTCAGGTCAGAAATACACAGACATGGCTTTATGATTGAATGTGTCAAACGAACATAATCGCCTTGTTGCAGATTATTTAGGCTCGTGCCAAATCATTTTAAAACCAGATGTAGAGAGTTATGCAGAGTTTAGTCATTTGTGTCCATGTTGTGATGCCCTGGGGCCGCCACGCAACCTCCGTGAAAAAAAAAAAAAAAGTCGGGACCCGACGGGACCCGCAGGGGTTTCTCGGGCGGGCAGGCAACGGGGGCGTCGGATCGGCGGGAGCGGTCACGAAAATCTAGTCCCGTGCAGGTCTCTAGTTCTGTGTTTCACGCGGCTGCAGCTCCTCCAGATCTTCAGTGTGTTCTGTGACAGTCCCACAGTCTCCACAGAGACATGCTGGGTCTGTTTCATGTTCTCAGATGGTGTTTAACTTCTCACACATAAGGAGCAGTTTGTCCCTGATGTGTTTTCTCTTCTGCTGCAGGTCTCAGTCTGAGTCCAAGTCCAGGTCCCAGTCAGTCTGAAGCCTCCTGCGTCACAATGGCCCAACAGAGACAGGACAGTGCAGACGAGCCAATCAGCTCTCAGGAGGCTTGTGACGAACCAGGAGCGAGGATGAAGGTGATCATGAGTGAACTGGACGTAATCCGCCGGAGGAGCGAGGATGAAGGTGATAATGTGCTCTGGACAGGATCAGCCGGAGGAGCGAGGATGAAGGTGATCATGAGGGAACTGGACAGAATCATTCGGAGGATCGACTCTATGTCCTACACCACACGAGTCGCTGCTCTGGGGGCCGGAGTTGCAGGTGCGGCGCTGGCTCCGTTCACTCTGGGCTTCAGTCTGATTGTGTCGGTCGCAGCAGCAGGAGCAGCAGCTGCACTGGCTCTCAACGACACCATCTCAGACAAAGACACGCTGGACAGAGTGAAGCAGCTGCTGACGGAGTTTTGTTGTATCGCTGAACAGATGAGAAAAGAACTGGACTCCACGTCAGAAGATGTGACGATAATCCGAACTCTGACCGAGCAGCTGCGAGCGCTGTACCTTCTGTTCACCACACACAGCTCGTTACAGCGCCTCCTGCAGGCCACAGAGCCGTGCAGGAGGATTCTGGAGCAGTTGGACAAAATGACTCAGTGAAGACAAACTCCCACAGTCGCTCCGGAAAAGTGGAGAGTAAAAAGTAAAATTTCTATGCTGAAGGTTTTTGATTGTTGTGTCTGAACAGTTCTAAACAGGTTTGTAAATATATCACACGTGTTAGTGTTTTGGTAAGAGACATTTTGAATCTATAAAGTTCAAAAACTGTTTCTAAAACGGTGGGGTTGGTGTGTTTTGTACCAATGAGGTCATTAATGAGCTCAGTTCAGTTCAGAAAACTTTATTTATCCTAAAAAGGTCATTCTGTTTGCAGTCGAGATCACAGAATAAAACACAGACATTAGCCAGTCCAACAGAGTCATACGACGAGAAAAGCTGATTCAAAGTGTGAATATAAAACAGAAGCACAAGTGAACGAGCTCTGCCTTCATGGTCCTGCAGTGTTTAAAGCTGAACGGCAGATGGAATAATTATCTAAGCACTGGAGGCAGAATAAAACCTCCCAGAGAAAACTGTGTTTAAAGAAAAACTAGGTTAGGTTACTAGAGGAAAAGAAAGACTCAACAGTGAAGTAGAAATATTACGTAGAGAAGAACCAGAGAGCTCAAGTACAAAAGATCTAGAGATGGCACTTAGAGACAAACTAGACGGGTTACGTATAAGAAGAAGGATTAGATTGTGAACTGTTCATTTTCTACAAGATGGAGATCCCTTGGAGGATTAAGATATATCATGATTAATTTTGTTTTTTATGGTCTTTAAATCTATCCTTTTTTAATTTTGTAACTACAAATATGAGATGATGATGTGGATGTTGGTCCAGGGTCAGTGAGCTCACTAAACTAAAGTTGTGTTCCAATAACCAGAGCTAAAGGTTTTCAAATCAAGAAACAACAAATGTCTGCACCTGGTTTCTTTTGTTTTAAATAGTTATGGCACACTTCATTCAGCAGTCTGGCCAGGAGGCTTCTCTGTCCACACACACCTCCTCCAGCTCTTCTCTGTCCACACACACCTCCTCCAGCTCTTCTCTGTCCACACACACCTCCTCCAGCTCTTCTCTGTCCACACACCACCTCCTCCAGCTCTTCTCTGTCCACACACACCTCCTCCAGCTCTTCTCTGTCCACACACACCTCCTCCAGCTCTTCTCTGTCCACACACACCTCCTCCAGCTCTTCTCTGTCCACACACACCTCCTCCAGCTCTTCTCTGTCCACACACACCTCCTCCAGCTCTTCTCTGTCCACACACACCTCCTCCAGCTCTTCTCTGTCCACACACACCTCCTCCAGCTCTTCTCTGTCCACCACACCCTCCACTCTTCTCTGTCCACACACCTCCTCCAGCTCTTCCGGGAGGATCCCGAGGCGTTCCCAGGACAGTCCAGAGACATAGTCCCTCCAGCGTGTCCTGGGTCTTCTCCGAGGTCTCCTCTCAGTGGGACAGGCCTGAAAGGCGTCTGAAACAGATGCCCAACCCACCTCAGCTGGCCCCTCTCGATGTGGAGGAGCAGCGGCTCTACTCAGAGTTTCTCCCATGTGACTGAGCTTCTCACCCTGTCTCTAAGGGAGCGCCCAGCCACCCTGTGGAGGAAACTCATTTAAACTCTTGTATCTGTGATCTTGTCCTTTCGGTCGTTACCCAAAGCTCATGACCATAGGTGAGGGTTGAACGTAGATTGACGGTAAATCTAGAGCTTTGCCTTTCGACTCAGCTCCTTCTTCACCACAACGGTTCGATACAGCGACTGCATCACTGCAGACGCTGCACCGATCCTCCTCAATCTCACCTCCATCCTTCATCACTGTGAACAAGACCCCGAGATACTTGAACTCCTCCACTTGAGGCAGGACTCTCCTCTCACCTGTAGGGGGCAAGGCACCTTTATCTGTCGAGAACCATGGCCTCGGATTTAGAGGAGCTGATCTTCATCCCAGCCGCTTCACACTCGACTCAAACCGTCCCAGTGCATGAGGCAGGTTGATGCTTGTTCTTCATGTTGATGTTTGAACAATGCTTCTGGTTTGTCTAATGCTTTTTGTGCTAATTCATAATATTCTCTACGAAGACTAATGATCTGACTGTGTTTTTATAAAGATCCTTCAGTTCTGCTGGTGGAGTTTCAGGCCTGACTAACAACACTAATCACAGCAGGATTCAGGAGGACACGCTGGTCATCACTCTTTAAACGTGACACTAAAAGGCCAGCAGACCAGACAGAATCAGAGATGGTGCGTCATGGAGACGATTTAGTTCCAGCCTTTTATTTTATAAAAGACAAGAACAATTAAAATATAGAATCATAATTGTCCCTTACTGTGTTTTGTTTCTCCGTTCTGCTGCAGGTCTGAGTTTGTGTCCGAGTGAAAGTTCCTGAGTCGTAATGACCCAACGCAGAAGAGACTGAATGAACAGACCAATCAGCTTTCAGGAGGCTTTCGACCAAGAAGAACCGAGGATGAGGATGATGATTTCTGAACTGCAGAAGCTCTGTGATAAAACCAGACAAAGGAAGGAGGCTTTTTACTGGGAGATGGGACTTACAGCAGCTGGATGTTGCACAGTCGCTGCTGGCGGTAACTTCTGCTTTAGCTGCGTGTTTGGGTGGTGTAACTGAAGTGGAGAATCAGCTCTGGATCGGAGCTGCGGCGTTTGGAGGTGCACTCGGAGGAGCTTTAATAGTGTTCATGATCGATAAAGTCCTAGACATAGGAGCACTGGAAACATCGGCGAAGTGGGTTTGGACATTTAGTGACGTTGTTTGAAATATCTGAAATATTTAAAGAAATACAAGAGAATAAAGTTGACAAGACCGGACGTAGATGCTGGAGATGTAATCATAATACGACCTCCACCGGGTGAGCTGCATCCGTACTTCTTTCAAAAGGACTGCACGTTAGAGCGCCTCCTGCAGGTCACACAGCAGTGCACAGCCACTCTGCAGCAGCTGAGGAGGTTAACATGAGAGCAGCGACGTGTGGTGAGGTTTACAGCTGAGGAGGTTAACGTGAGAGCAGCGACGTGTGGTGAGGTTTACAGCTGAGGAGGTTGAGGTTAACATGAGAGCAGCGACGTGTGGTGAGGTTTACAGCTGCTGAGGCTCCTGGACCACACAGGTCTAGTTCTTTACTTTCACTTCAAGATGCCTTTTTATTCACTTTGCAGACATTTGATCTCATGGAACTATTTGTCTCTACACGTATTATGAAGATGAGGAAAAACGCGACTTTTGATCCCTGGACCCTTTGCACCGCGGATCACTCACTTATCTGAGCTAAATAACTGATGACATCACCGTGGTGCAGGAGACCTAATGACTGCTACTGTACAATAGATGTGGACAGATTATTCCTGTTTTTTGGACTTTGCTGTTATTATTTGCTGATTTATATAGTTGCATAAGTTTTGTTTAACCGCACAGTGAAGCTAAACAGACACATTTAAACGTGGAATCATATTTTGGCCGTAGAGAGTCAGGTTTCCTTCGCTCCAGACAGAAGCAGAGCCGTGAGACACTGAGGCTGTGTCTCATCTCTCTTTGTACGAACTGTCAAATTAACTCACTAGAAGCACTCATGTTTGCATTAATATTCTTCTTTTTGGACAATTAGAAGACAAAATACTGAAAAAAGTACATCTACATTATTTTATGTTTTATGTGGGAGCTGTTATATGGGTTATGGGAGCTGTTATAATGAGTCTATGGAGCTGTTATAATGGTCTATGAGAGTGTTATATTGAGGTCTTGGGAGCTGTTGTATATGAGAGTCTATGGAGAGCTGTTTATAAATGAGAGTCTATGGAGAGCTGTTATAATGAGAGTCTATGGGAGCTGTTATATGAGAGTCTATGGAGCGTTATAATGTTCTATGGGAGCTGTTATGGAGTCTATGGAGCTGTTATAATGAGAGTCTATGGAGCTGTTATATGAGAGTCTATGGAGCTGTTATAATGAGAGTCTATGGAGCTGTTATAATGAGAGTCTATGGAGCTGTTATAATGAGTCTATGGAGCTGTTATAATGAGAGTCTATGGAGAGCTGTTATAATGAGAGTCTATGGAGCTGTTATAATGAGAGTCTATGGAGCTGTTATAATGAGAGTCTATGGGAGCTGTTATAATGAGAGTCTATGGAGCGTTATAATGAGAGTCTATGGAGCTGTTATAATGAGAGTCTATGGGAGCTGTTATAATGAGAGTCTATGGAGCTGTTATAATGAGAGTCTATGGAGCTGTTATAATGAGAGTCTATGGAGCTGTTATAATGAGAGTTATGGAGCTGTTATAATGAGAGTCTATGGGAGCTGTTATAATGAGAGTCTATGGGAGCTGTTATAATGAGTCTATGGAGCTGTTATAATGAGAGTCTATGAGCTGTTATAATGAGAGTCTATGGAGCTGTTATAATGAGAGCTATGGAGCTGTTATAATGAGAGTCTATGGAGCTGTTATAATGAGAGTCTATGGGAGCTGTTATAATGAGAGTCTATGGAGCTGTTATAATGAGAGTCTATGGAGCTGTTTAATGAGAGTCTATGGAGCTTTATAATGAGAGTCTATGGGAGCTGTTATAATGAGAGTCTATGGAGCTGTTATAATGAGGTCTATGGAGCTTTATATGAGAGTCTATGGAGCTGTTATAATGAGAGTCTATGGAGCTGTTATAATGAGTCTATGGAGCTGTATAATGAGAGTCTATGGAGCTGTTATAATGAGAGTCTATGGGAGCTGTATAATGAGAGTCTATGGGAGCTGTTATAATGAGTCTATGGAGCTGTTATAATGAGAGTCTATGGAGCTGTTATAATGAGAGTCTATGGAGCTGTTATAATGAGAGTTTGGAGCTGTTATAATGAGAGTCTATGGGAGCTGTTATAATGAGAGTCTTTGGGATTATAATGAGAGTCTATGGGAGCTGTTATAATGAGTCTATGGGATGCTGTTATAATGAGAGTCTATGGAGCTGTTATAATGAGAGTCTATGGGAGCCGTTATAATGAGAGTCTATGAGCTGTTATAATGAGTCTATGGAGCTGTTATAATGAGAGTCTATGGAGCTGTATAATGAGAGTCTTATGAGAGCTGTCAGTCTATGAGCTGTTTACCTATGGAGTCGTATGGAGCTTTATAATGGAGTAAGATGCTGTTATAATGAGAGTCTATGGAGCTGTTATAATGAGAGTCTATGGGAGCTGTTATAATGAGAGTCTATGAGCTGTTATAATGAGAGTCATATGGAGCTGTTTTATAATGAGAGTCTATGAGAGCTGTTATACTGAGAGTATGAGAGCTGTTATAATGAGATGCTACTGGAGCTATAATGAGAGTCTAGGGAGCCATTATAATGAGAGTCTATGGAGCTGTTATAAGAGTTATGGGAGCTGTTAAATAAATGAGAGTCTATAGGTTATTGGAGCTATGAGAGGACTGTCATAATGAGAGTTTATTTGTTTATTAATGGATCCCATTAGCTGACAAGAATGCCTTCAGCTAGTCTTCCTGGGTCATTAAGATAAAAAATAACAATTCACATATAAAATAGAATTTTACATTTTTCCATTTCATTTACAGTACATATACATATATTTTAAAATCAACAATCTATAACACAACAGTATTGTTACATACAAGACAAAACGTGACACTTTAGCTTATTCTTAAATAATAGCTTGTTTCTGAGCTGACGAATTTCCATAGGAATGCAGTTCTAAACAGAAACTGCTCTATAAAATACAGTTTTCTTCATAAAATTAGTTCTGGGAAATGGAGTTTTAAGTTGGCCATTAGCTGCTGTTCTCGTGCTGTGTTCATGCACATTCTCACAAAATACTAATTCATCTGAAATAAATGCAGGCATTTTTAGTACGAGGGTACTGTATATCAGTGTGCCCATGGTGACTTTTATTCTTTGATCAAGGTTAAGCCAAGACAGAGTGGAATACATTTCTTTTCTACTTGTTTTAATTGAGCAACCAAGGACCATTCTTGCTGCTTTGTTTTGAGCAATTTGTATTTTGGCTAGATCTTTTTGAGATGCTGAAGACCAAACTTCTGAACAATAAGACAGGTGACATAGAATTAATGACTTTGTGACTACTTCTAAAGTGACGCGTTTAACATATTGACAACATTTCCTTGTGACAGCAATACTTCTACCCATTTTGTTTACAATAGTGTTTATATGTTCTGTCCAGGACAGGTGACAATCAATGACCAGACCCAACAATTTTGCTTTGATTACTTGTTGTATGCTCTCCCAGCAATATTTAAGTTTAGTTTGTTAGATTCATGGGCTAACTTTTGTTTTGAACCAATAATCATACTCTTTGTTTTCTTAATGTTTAGAACTAGCTTATTTCCTTTCACCCACTCATACAACTGGCTTAGTTCTTCAGATAAAACATAATTAATTTTGTTACATGAATTTGCAGCATAATAAACAGTTGCGTCGTCTGCGTAAATTGTCATTGACGATTTTGTAACAATTAATGGCATATCATTAATGAAAACAGAAAATAAAGAGGTCCTAAACAGCTTCCTTGTGGAAGCCC
This sequence comes from Mugilogobius chulae, assembly GCA_038363315.1. Taxonomy (NCBI): domain Eukaryota; kingdom Metazoa; phylum Chordata; class Actinopteri; order Gobiiformes; family Gobiidae; genus Mugilogobius; species Mugilogobius chulae. The sequence goes on from JBBPFD010000033.1 coordinate 18,157, forward strand.
ACATAATAAACTACTACTGTCAGAAGAACAGCCGTTGTAAAAAACCCTCTGAGTTCTATGGAGAGATAATTGTGGATTAGTGCAACAGCAGAAGTACTAAAGCCATAGCTTTTCAGTTTTTCAATTAAAATATGATGGTCTATTACATCAAAAGCGGCACTAAAGTCCAACATCACCACACCAACTATTTCAGAATTGTCCATACATCTGAGCCATCCATCAGTCATTTGCGTGAGAGCTGTGCAGGTAGAATGTGCCTTCCTGTATGCATGTTGAAACATGGTCATTAAATCATTTTTATGAAAATAATTACACATTTGTAGATGAATGATTTTTTCCATCACTTTGCTTAGGACAGGAAGGATACTTACAGGCCTGCAATTTTGTCCATTAAAAGGTAATTTGGGGTCTTTAATTAATGGAATTATTTGCCTTCCTTCCACAAAGTGGGTAAACACCTGTCAAAATACACAGATTAAATATATGACACAACGGAGCTGCAACATATTCAGCTGTTTTGTTAAGAACAATGCTGTCCAAGTTATTTGTTCCTGGGCTACCATGTGTTGGAAGAGCCTTAAGCAGAGACTTTACTTCTGTTGTATGCACATAATCAAAGCAAAACTTACAAGTTTTACCAACCATAATTTCATTTTCAATAAGTTGTTTACAATTAAAATTTGTTGACCCAAAACCTTTTCTTAAAACATTAACTTTATTAGTGAAATAGTTATTAAAATACTCATATATTTTTAGGATTTCTTACAAAGCCATGTTCACCTTCAACAAATAAAGGACATGCATTTTTAAATCTACCCATTACTTCATTTAGAACACTCCAGAGCCTTTTGCCATCATGTTTTACACTGTCTATTTTGTTTCTGTAATATTCTCTTCTCTTTCTTTTATTCATTTTAGTGGCTTGGTTCCTCAACTTGCGATATATTAACTGATCTTCTAATAATTTTGATTGTGAGAACACATTCTTAGCTTCATCCCTTAGTTTCATTATATCCCTCAATGTTGAATCTATCCACTTAGCGCTCTTTCTTTTAATTACCTTTTTAAGTGGTGCAAATGTATCAACAATGCCTAGAAATAAGTTCATAAAAGCATCCAAGCAACCTCTGGTTGTTGGTGATCATGCACAACATTCCAATCAGTATTGCTTACTTCTCGCACAATGTTATTAATAGCCTTTTCGTTATAAAACCTTTTCCATTTAAAGCTGGCTTTAACTTTTGGGACCTTTACTTTTATTGTTACAGCTATAAGATTATGGTCACTGAACCCAACTGGTATTGACACTATGTTATTGCACAGATTTGGTACATTAGTATAAATGTGGTCAATACATGTGCTAGTAGTGCAACCTTGTTTGTTAATAAAAATTCTAGTCGGTACGTTAACAATTTGATGCAAGTTGCAAACATTTACATAGGACAGGAGGTTCTTTTTCTTTGTACAATTGTCATCCATCCAATCAATATTCATGTCACCAAGCAAGTATATTTCACAGTTGACATCTGATGCCTTATCCATTATTGACCTAAAACATGTCAAAATAATTAATATGTGCATCAGGGGGTCTATAAAAACAGCCCACTAGCACAGGTTTGTGTATGGTAGATGAACTTCTACCCAAACTGCTTCAATGTCACTGCATATTAAATTCGTCTTTAATAAGCAAGGAATATTACTTTGCACAAAGATGGCCACTCCCCGCCAAATTTATTTCTATCCACAACGAAACACATTGAAACCCTCAAGCGATATAGCATCGTTTTCAATTGAATCATCTAGATGTGTTTCAGACACAGCTAATATGTTGATTGAATGTGTTTGTGTTGAACCTCTGCCACACATGACGACACATCCGGTGAGTTGCTTCTGGCTTCGAGTTGTGTGCTAGTAGTTGTCTCTGCTCTCTTGCCTCAAATCCACAAATCTGTTCTAAATTTATTGTCCTACTACACAACAGCGTTGGTCGCTTAGTCCACTGACCATCCAAAGTTACATCTAACTTGCATTTGTTGCTAGTTTGTGGATTTACAACCCTGTTTCACCCGCTCCAGCTTGAGCTAGCCTAGCTAGTTAGCATCATGGCTGGACCGTCTTCTCCCCCTTTCGCGCTGTCCTGCCCAAGTTGTCATATGTGGAGTCAGAACCCTTGCATCTTTACTGACGACAGGTCTAGCTGCGTGAAGTGTAGTGTAGTGATAGCCCTGGATGCAAGGGTTACGGAGTTAGAAACGCGGATCCGCTCATTGGAGGTGCTAAAGCCTAGCTACAGTCAGGTTGTTGTAGGCCCCGCTGACCGCGTTAAAGATAGGGTTAGCATTAGCGAGCCTAGCTCCCCAGTCCCCGTGCAGCCCGGAGAAGACCAGGGTCGATTTGTGACAGTACGGAAGAAGCACAGTGCTAAACGCAAGCCCTTAGTCCACCAGGAGCTCCACGTCAGCAATAGGTTTGAACCCCTCAGCGGCCGCACACCCGCAACTTGGACAAGAGACACGCTAGTCATTGGCAGTTCAATAGTTAGAGACGTGGAGCTGCCAGCGGCATCAGTTAGGTGTTATCCGGGGGCCAGAATGGGAGACATCGAAGGAAACCTTAGGCTTTTAAAACAGAGCAGGCAGAGATTCCGTCGAGTCGTGATTCACGCAGGCGGTAACGACGCCCGGCGGAGACAATCAGAGGTTCTCAAAATACAGGTAGCTGCTGTGTGTGAATTGGCACAGTCGATGTCGGAGACCGTAATATTTTCTGGCCCTCTCCCCAATCTGGTCAATGCTGAACTGTACAGCCGGCAGTCAGCATTTAACCGCTGGTTGTCTAGGTGGTGTCCTGAAAACAACGTAGTCTTTGTTGACAATTGGAGGGCGTTCGAGGGGAAGCCTGGGCTCATTCGCAGGGATCGTGTCCATCCGACTTCGGCTGGCACATCCCTTTTAGTTAGGAATTTGGCCGATAGCCTTAGTCGCCTAAATTGACAGAGTAAACATGAGTTCCAGGCGCAGAACAGCTGTGTAAAGCACTGTTCTGTTACTGGTGCTGGGCTCTCGCCTGCACTGTCACAAATCAAGTGTTCAGAACCTAGACAGATAGAGACTGTGTGTGTTCCTCGTAAAAACAAAACATGTACCGCCAAAAAAGCCAACTCAGGTGTTAGACCACAAAACTTAATAAAAATACCAATGCGTGATACTAGTAAATCAGTAAATAAGTTTGTAAAATGCGAATTGCTAAACATTAGGTCAATTTCCTCTAAATCCCTTTTAGTTAATGAATTGATTACTGATCACAATATTGATATTTTAGCTTTGACTGAAACATGGCTTCAACCCGATGACTATGTAAGATTAAATGAGTCACTATAACTTTCAAACTGCTAGGAGCACAGGCCGAGGTGGAGGTGTGGCAGCTATCTCTCACTCTAGTTTACTTCTCTGCCCAAAAACTAGTAATGCATCTAACTCCTTTGAAAGCCTCACACTATCTATAACCTGCCCCAAGTGGAAAAAACAAAAGGGTGTGTTATTTATAATAATTTATCGACCTCCTGGTCCTTATTCTGAGTTTCTAACCGAATTTTCAAACTTTATATCAGGCCTAGTATTAGACTGGGACAAAATAATTATACTCGGAGACTTCAATATTAAAATAGACCTGAACGATGATTGCCTAAGTAAAGCTTTCAGCGCTCTTCTAAATGACATTGGTTTCACCCAGAATGTAAATAAACCAACACACTGTCACAAGCACACTTTAGATCTTGTCCTTACATATGGTTTAGAGATCAGTGATTTAAATGTCCTCCCTGAAAACCCAGTACTATCAGATCATTTTCTAATTACTTTTCAGTTTACTCTAAAAGATTTCTCTGCTCCTCAGAATAAAATAATAACAAAAAGAACAATATCTGAAAAAACAGTTATAAAATTTAAAGAAATAATAGGGCCAATATTCAGTGACATGTCATGTGACCCAGATGAGGATAAGCTTAATCCCAATATAAGCGACCAATTTGTTGACAAAACCATGGACTCCTTGAAAACTGCTCTTGATACTGTTGCTCCCTTAAAACATAAGTCCGTTAGGCCAAGGCAATCTTCTCCATGGTATAATGAAGAACTGCGTGCACTTAAACAAAAGGTTAGGAAATTAGAACGACCGTATCGTAAATGCCATTCAGAGCAATCCCTAGAAGCATGGAAAACTTGCCTTCTGTCTTATAAACAGGCTCTGCGCACGGCTCAAACCAGATACTATTCAAATCTAATAGAAGTAAATACAAATAATCCTAGGTTTCTATTTAACACTGTAGCCAGGCTGACCAACTGCCACAGTGCAGTAGAACCATCAATCCCAGTTACTCTCAGTTCTGATGATTTTCTGACATTTTTTAATAATAAAATAATCAATATTAGAGATAAAATAGATGAAATCACTCCTGCTACTAGCAATGAACAAATCCAAGCTGTAAAAGTAGGGTCTCATTTAGATCCACCTGTAATATTAGACAACTTTGTTTCTCTTAGTAAAGCAGATTTAATTTCAGCTTTTAAGTCTTCTAAAACCTCAACTTGTATTTTAGACCCAATCCCAAGTAGGCTTCTCAAAGACATTCTCCCTCTGATGTTAGATCCTGTTCTTAGTATAATAAATACCTCATTAAAAAGTGGCTATGTTCCACAGTCTTTTAAATATGCTGTAATTAAACCTCTTTTGAAAAAGCCAAACCTTGATCCTGAAGTTTTAGCCAATTATAGACCTATTTCAAATCTTCCCTTTATTTCCAAAATACTTGAGAGAGTTGTAGTCAAACAGCTCTGTCGCCACCTACAGGAGAATAATTTATTTGGAACATTCCAGTCTGGTTTTAGAGCTCATCATAGTACGGAAACAGCTCTCCTTAAAGTCACAAATGATTTGTTATTAGCTGCTGACAACGGACTGATCTCAATCCTGGTTCTGCTGGATCTCAGCGCAGCGTTTGATACGATTGATCACAATATTTTACTGCAGAGATTAGAATGTGATGTAGGTGTCAGAGGAACTGCTCTGAGCTGGTTTAAATCCTATTTAACCGATAGGTATCAGTTTGTTAATGTAAACCAAAGCTCCTCACAATGTTCTAAATTAACCTGCGGTGTGCCACAGGGCTCTGTACTTGGTCCAATTCTTTTTACTCTCTATATGCTGCCGCTAGGTAACATTATCAAAAGCATGGCATTGACTTCCACTGTTATGCAGATGACACTCAGCTGTACTTATCAATGAAACCAGATCAGACTGGTCAAATAGAAAGACTCAGTGCCTGTGTGAAGGATATAAAAACCTGGATGAGCCTTAACTACCTACTCCTTAATCCTGATAAAACAGAAGTGATTTTACTCGGCCCTAAACACCTGAGAGACTCTCTAACTGAGCAGATAATCACACTGGACAATGTCAGTGTAGCCTCCAGCTCGACTGTAAGAAACCTTGGAGTCTTATTTGACCAAGAGCTCTCATTCAAAGCACATATTAGTCAAGCGTGCAAAACTGCCTATTTTCACTTGCGAAATATTGCCAAAATTAGAAATCTACTGCCTAAAAATGATGCTGAAAAACTAATACATGCCTTTGTCACGTCGAGGTTAGACTACTGTAACTCCCTGCTTGCAGCGTGTCCTAAAAGCTCAATAAAAAGTTTTCAATTAGTTCAAAATGCAGCAGCAAGAGTACTAACAGGTACTAAAAAACGAGAACACATTACCCCAGTACTAAAGATCTTCACTGGCTTCTGTTGAGTCTAGAGTCAAATTTAAAATTCTTCTTCTAACCTATAAAGCTTTAAATGACTTGGCCCCTTCTTATATCAAAGATGAAATAATTCCTTATCATCCTAACCGTCCACTTCGCTCTCAAGATGCTGGACTTCTGGTGGTTCCTAGAGTCTCTAAAAGCACAATAGGAGGCAGAGCTTTTAGCTATCAAGCTCCCTGGTTATGGAATCAGCTCCCTGCTCATGTCAAAGACGCTGACACAGTCTCTACATTTAAGATTAGGCTCAAAACGTTCCTCTTCGGATTAGCTTATGATCAGGTCAGTTAGGAACAGACTCTAAACCCACAGTTCTAGTCAGGCTGCCCTAGGAGCAATTATACTGGGGAAAGTATGGCAACTTGAGCACTATCCTCTCACTTCTGCCTTTCTTGTAAAGAATAATAAACTACAGTTCATCTCTAGTCTGTTCTTTGCTATTCACTCGTTGTCCCCTGTCCCACTCCCCTCTCGGGGAGTGTAACTGGTTCAGATGCTGCTGTTCCAGTGACGTGGGCCGGACCACTGATGCTTGGACCTCCGCCCCACCTTCCTCTCCAGGATTGGCCTGTCCTGACCCTGCTAGACGAGTCGTTTCCCTCTGCTTATGGACTCTGGCTCCACAAACATAAACTCTATAACTTTAGTCTTAGTTACATCTACAGCCTGTCCGTCCATGGGAGTGGAACCCTTCTTCACTGTGGTTCTCCTCCAGGTTTCTCTTTTTCCCTTAGGGTTTTTTTGAGTTTTTCCTGCCGAGAAGGAGGGTCTAAGGACAGAAGGAAGTCTAAGGACAGAAGGAGGGTCTAAGGACAGGGGATGTTCTGGACAATCATTCATCTGCTCTACTAATAATCTGCTTGATCAAATGTTTCATTGAATGTGTATTGTTTTATTGAATATGTATTGTTTTATTTTGATTTCCTATTATTCATATTTGCTAAAATTAATAATCTTGGGAAGTCCTCAGAGACGACTGTTGTTGTGATTTTGGGCTATACAAAAATAAATTGATTGATTGATTGATTGGTATTAAAATGTCAAGATCCTTTAATTTATTTTTTATGCTACAAATATTTATATGTGCCAAAACTAAGCCTTTTATGGTTTTGATTTGAGACATTTAATTTAAAATCAATGTAGTTATTAAAATTATTCCACATACAAACAACACTATAGAATATGAAGAGAAATAAAAGAAAAATTATGAATTGTTTAATTGCTGCTCTCTTGGCCAAATAATCAGTTTGTCATACCTTAGCACTGCCCTTTCACCCCTTTCTCTGGCAGCTTTCAGTTTAGGCCACAATTCCTTTCTCTTCTGAAGCACAGATCCAGAGAAGTCTTCATTTATGTAGATATTGGTTCCTTTTAGCTTTTTCGCAGAAGAAAGAATACGCTGTTTATCTTTCAGGCGCAGCAGATTCACCATGATTTTTCTGGGCCTTCCTCTCTCCTGATGCTGACCCATCCTCTGTGCACGCTCAATTTCAACATTTCCATCCAGACCCAAATTATTGGAGAACATACGCTGGACCTTTATCTCCAATTCAGCCCAACTCTCCTCCTTCTCCTCTGCTAGGCCATCAATGATTACATTCTTTCTTCTATTTTGATTTTCAATGTAATCAACTTGGTGCACATGTCATTCAATTCTTGTTTAGAAGTTGCCATGGTGTTCTCATAAAATTTTATTTTTGATTCAATGTCCTTGTGAGCTGATGAAATGTCATCCATTTTTCCTTGGGTAAATTCCAAGCTTGTTTTCAGTTCTTGCACATCACGTAGAACTCCATCCAGCCTCTTATTTGTGCCATCCATAATCACTTGTATGAAGCTTTTAAAATTTTCATGTTGCTGATTAAGCATTTCTTTGTAAAACTCTCTCTGTTGCTCCAACATGTGGGAAAGCACTCCCATGGTGACAACAGAATCATCTTCACACACTGGTGCTTTTTAGGAGGCATGCTCTTACCAGGATGTACCAGAGGTATTTGTTGAGGATGAAAGGTTAGTGACTGGTAGAGATGATGATATCCAGGCCTATTTGCAACTGAGGCCTGCTAGGCCAAGAAGCCTCTTGACCTAAACAATCACCACACAACTTGCAGACTTTGAGATGTAATCCACCATAAGATCAAAACTGAAGCTCAAGGATCAAAAAGTAAAGACAATTCAATCCCAATCCAGCGATTTTGTAGGATTCCCTTGATATTTAATGGATTCAATCAGATATTCCTCAAGCAAGATACTCAGAGACCTGCATGGCAGCCATCTTGAGGAGAGTCTATGGAGCTGTTATAATGAGAGTCTATGGAGCTGTTATATGAGAGTCTATGGAGCTGTTTTATATGTTTTAGAGTCTATGGAGCTGTTATAATGAGAGTCTATGGAGCTGTTATAATGGAGTCGGAGCTGTTAATGAGAGTCTATGGGGGAGCTAGTTATAATGAGAGTCTATGGGAGCTGTTATAATGAGAGTCTATGGGAGCTGTTATAATGAGAGTCTATGGAGCTGTTATAATGAGAGTCTTGGGCTGTTAATATGAGAGTCTATGGAGCTGTTATAATGAGAGTCTATGGGAGCTGTTATAATGAGAGTCTATGGGAGCTGTTATAATGAAGAGGTTTTATGGAGTATACTGTTTAATGAGAGTCTATGGAGCTGTTATAATAGAGTCTATGGAGCTGTTATATGAGAGTCTATGGAGCTGTTATAATGAGAGTCTATGGACTGTTATAATGAGAGTCTATGGAGCTGTTATAATGAGAGTCTATGGAGCTGTTATAATGATAGAGTCTATGGAGCTGTTATAATGAGAGTCTATGGAGCTGTTATAATGAGAGTCTATGGAGCTGTTATAATGAGAGTCTATGGAGCTGTTATAATGAGAGTCTATGGAGCTGTTATAATGAGAGTCTATGGAGCTGTTATAATGAGAGTCTATGGAGCTGTTATAATGAGAGTCTATGGAGCTGTTATAATGAGAGTCTATGGGAGCTGTTAATGATCTGGAAAAATGAGAGTCTATGGAGCTGTTATAATGAGAGTCTATGGAGCTGTTATAATGAGATCTATGGAGCTGTTATAATGAGAGTCTATGGGAGCTGTTGTAATGAGAGTCTATGGAGCTGTTATAATGAGAGTCTATGGAGCTGTTATAATGAGAGTCTATGGGAGCTGTTTAAAGAGTCTATGGGTGCTGTTATAATGAGAGTCTATGGAGCTGTTATAATGAGAGTCTATGGAGCTGTTATAATGAGAGTCTATGGAGCTGTTATAATGAGAGTCTATGGGAGCTGTTATAATGAGAGTCTATGGAGCTGTTATAATGAGAGTCTATGGAGCTGTTATAATGAGAGTCTATGGGAGCTGTTATAATGAGAGTCTATGGGAGCTGTTATAATGAGAGTCTATGGAGCTGTTATAATGAGAGTCTATGGAGCTGTTATAATGAGAGTCTATGGGAGCTGTTATAATGAGAGTCTATGGAGCTGTTATAATGAGAGTCTATGGAGCTGTTATAATGAGAGTCTATGGGAGCTGTTATAATGAGAGTCTATGGGAGCTGTTATAATGAGAGTCTATGGGAGCTGTTATAATGAGAGTCTATGGAGCTGTTATAATGAGAGTCTATGGGAGCTGTTATAATGAGAGTCTATGGAGCTGTTATAATGAGAGTCTATGGAGCTGTTATAATGAGAGTCTATGGAGCTGTTATAATGAGAGTCTATGGGAGCTGTTATAATGAGAGTCTATTGGGAGCTGTTATAATGAGAGTCTATGGGAGCTGTTATAATGAGAGTCTAATGGGAGCCGTTATAATGAGAGTCTATGGGAGCTGTTATAATGAGAGTCTATGGGAGCTGTTATAATGAGTCTATGGAGCTGTTATAATGAGAGTCTATGGTAGCTGTTATAATGAGAGTCTATGGAGCTGTTATAATGAGAGTCTATGGGAGCTGTTATAATGAGAGTCTATGGGAGCTGTTATAATGAGAGTCTATGGAGCTGTTATAATGAGAGTCTATGGGAGCTGTTATAATGAGAGTCTATGGGAGCTGTTATAATGAGAGTCTATGGGAGCCGTTATAATGAGAGTCTATGGGAGCTGTTATAATGAGAGTCTATGGGAGCTGTTATAATGAGTCTATGGAGCTGTTATAATGAGAGTCTATGGAGCTGTTATAATGAGAGTCTATGGAGCTGTTATAATGAGAGTCTATGGGAGCTGTTATAATGAGAGTCTATGGGAGCTGTTAATAATGAGAGTCTATGGGAGCTGTTATAATGAGAGTCTATGGGAGCCGTTATAATGAGAGTCTATGGGAGCTGTTATAATGAGAGTCTATGGGAGCTGTATAATGAGAGTCTATGGGAGCTGTTATAATGAGAGTCTATGGGAGCCGTTATACTGAGAGTCTATGGGAGCTGTTATAATGAGAGTCTATGGGTGTTTTACACAGATAAACATAATGTCATGAGCAAATAAATCATGAAATGTTATAATGAGAGTCTTAAGTGTTTGTTTGTCTGTTTGATTTATTTCCTTTGATCTTAAAGGTTTGAGTTTGTTAAATGTTCAGCTGTAACTTTGCTGTTGCCAAAATAAAAACATATATTTAATAAAACTGTTTTATTTATCGACTTTAGCTCAAACATAAAAGTTCATTATTGAGTAAACTTTAGTTCAGAATCTTCAGATTTCACAGAAACACAGACTCACGTTCAGGCGGAGCTGGAACATAACCTACAGGAGCCGTTTCTGTTGAACTGGAATCCTCACATCGACTCTCTCTGCACTCTTGTTTGTTTGTTGTTTCTTTTACGTTGCATAAGCTGACCCGCCTTCTCTTTATCTGAATGAAATCTCCTCCTTTAAAAGCTGCAGTGACAAGAGAGAGCACACGACCCAGTCATCATTAACAACAGTAACATTGAAACTGTTACATCCTTTAAATACCTTGTGAACTCTCTGTTGAACTGGAATCCTCACATCGACTCTCTCTGCACTCGTTTGGCCCAGAGGATGCACTTTCTACGCCGACTAAGGCTCTTTGGTGTCAGCAGAAACATTATGTGGACCTTTTACACTTCTGTACTCGAAAGCATTATTCGCTATGGTTTATGTGTGTGGTACGGGAGTTTGTCTGTTCAAAACAAAAACAAACTAGGACACATGGTAAAAACAGCCATGAAGATCATATTGGTGAGTTTCCATCCCTGCAGCAGATTCATGAGAGCTCTGTTTCATGTTTAGCTCATAGAATCATCTCTGATCCAGCACATGTTCTGTTCTCGGAGTTTGAGCGTTTGCCTTCAGGACGCCGCTTCAGAGCAGCCAAGTTAAATGTGGAACTGTTCAATGTTTGTGTGGAAAAAAACTCAATCGATCAAAGAGAAAGACTGGATTTCTTTAAAGAAGCAGCTTTAAAGACTTGTCTCAAAACAATCCCACACAATCAGAAGAAGAAGAAAATGGATGGGACCCTGGACAGTCTGCAGACCAAACTGGAGTCGTCGTCGCAGCGTAGTGAGGGCCCTTATCCATCCTGGGCCCTGGGGAAAGTAGTACCCTTTACCCCCCAGTCCGACGCCCCTGGTTGTGAGTCAGGAGCAGAACATGTGAAGAGTTTGAAAGACAAGATCAGAGAATCCAGACGAAGCTAAAGAACGAGTCCTGGAGGAAGTTCCACAAATCAAACCACATCAGACGTTCTACAGATGGACGTGGAAACGACTGTAAAACATAAAGTGTAATGAGTGTGACGCAGGAGCCTGTGTGACCCTGGATGAGTTCAGTGTTTGGTTGTCAGACTTCTGCTGAGGGCTATTTTAATGCACTTTGACACTAACACATCCCCTCCCTTATCACAAACTAAGATTAGGAACAAGTGTGCAGAATCTTTTGGGAAGTTTGTCCACTTCCTGATAGACTCGACCCACTTCTTTTAATGCATTACACGTAGAAAAGGGTACTTTCAAAACCCCACACATTAGGGACCGCTACGGCTACAGGAGCAGGAATTATGGCTGTTTGTTGGGCCTTTTTTAATGTGTTTTTATTTGGCGATTTTATCTTTGGCTCCTGCTGGCTCTGGCTGGGACCTGGGATGGGGCGTGGCCGGGGATTGGGGGGCTGAGGGGAGGAGAAGCAAGGTAAGAAAATTATTTTATCTATCTTAACTATTACTCATTTTATTTCTAATATACAATTTTTACACATTAAGTACATTGTTATTATTACCTTGTTTTATCATGTTTTATTCTGTGTTCTTGCTTTAGCCTTCCTACTACATTTTATCTTAACTTTTTTTTCATATCTTCTTTTATCTAGTGACTATTTATAATCTTGTTGTTCCTTGTCCCACTTCCCTTTGGGAGTGTGTTCTAGGAGTTCCAGTGCCTCCTGGTTGTCAGGACCTGGTCCCTCCCCACATGGACTCCTGCACCTCTTTACTGTGAAGTCCTTCGAGATGACGGATCGTCGTGATTTTGGGCTATACAAAAATAAATTGAATTGAACTGAGGAACATCTCCAGATCCTCGTCTGAAACATGCCTGTGGTGTTGGAGCTGAAACCTCCAAACTTCTAAACGCTGTGTTTCACCTGGTGATGTCACTGAGAGCCAATCACAATCAGAGACTAAAAGTACAAAGGCTCAGACAAACTCCACTGAAGAAACCTGTGTGAGAACAAGCTCCGCACAGAAGAACAAGCTCCGCACAGAAGAACAAGCTCCGCACAGAAGAACAAGCTCCGCACAGAAGAACAAGCTCCGCACAGAAGAACAAGCTCCGCACAGAAGAACAAGCTCCGCACAGAAGAACAAGCTCCGCACAGAAGAACAAGCTCCGCACTAAACTAAAAGAGTCAGCTCCCTCTAAACCACATATGTCAAACTCAAGGCCCGGGGGCCAGATGCGGCCCTCAAGGTCTTATAAGGTTTACTTAAAGTTTTATTTTAAATAGTGCCAGGAGTAATCTAGGTCTCTAATGAAATGATTTGTCTAAAACTTAAAGAGTAAGTCATTTTTCAGACTAATGCAGATGTATATTCAGTAATTGTCACTTCAAATGAATAAACAATAATCAAATACAACTATTATTTGTGGAAGAACAAGCTGAACAGAATAGTTAAGAATGCTGGGAAGATAATCGGCAAAGACCAGGCAAAGATTGAGCTTCTTTACCAGTCAGCTGTGCTCAGGATGGCCATGTCTATCACTAGAGACATTGAGCATCCTCTATGTGGTGAGTTTAAGCTGATGCATCAGGAGCAGATATGGAGCCTCTGGGAACTAAGAGGTGTTCAAAGGTTCATTTGTGCCAGATGCTGTCAGTTTGTTAAATAGACACTGATGGAATGGTGTATGTGCAGCACACTTCTTTTCTTTTAAGATGTATTTATTGTATTTAATGATGAATTGTTGAGTGTCTGTGTATGTGATGGTGAACCAAAGACAAATTTACACTTTGGTGGACAATAAAGTTAAAGTTAAAAGTAAAAAAAAAGTTAAAAAGTTAAAAAAGAATGTCAAAGATTAATAAGGTTAATTTTAGTCAAAACCGGCCCTTCGAGGACAGACTTGATGCCAATGTGGCCCTTTGTCAAAATGAGTTCGACACCCCTGCTCTAAACCATCAGCATCAAAGTCACAAAGTCTGAACGAGACTGAACTGAGTCTGAAACCACAGAACCACACGATGACATCACGAGGTGCAGCCGAGTGTTTCTGGAGCAGGATTAGATACATAAGTGTGAATGAGACAAACGTCAGAGGAAAAGTTTGGATGGTTTTATTGGTACATTTACTCCTCACAGTCACATGTTCACAACACTGGCTCCTGATTGGTCGAGAGCCTCAAACACAAGATTTATAAATAAACAAAAACACATTTAATATTGTTTTTTTCTTTTACACAGAAGAACACAAACAGAACTTTACACAAACACACAACGAGACAAGAACCAGGAGAGGACTTCAACTGGACCGGGACCAGGACCGGGACCAGGACCAGGACCAGGACCAGGACCGGGTCTGGATTTAGGACTAGAACCAGTGTCTTGTGTAAATAAGTAAACTTCACTTGTTTTTGTGACGAATAATCCAAACTGTATTAGCTCTTCTGTTCTTGCCTGGCTTTGGCCCGGCTTTAGCCCTGGTCCTGTCCTGGTCCTGGCCCGGTTCAGCCCCGGTTCTGACCCGGTTCTAGCCCTGGTTCTCTGCCCTGGTTCTCGGCCCTGGTTCTCGGCCCTGGTTCTCAGCCCTGGACCCTGTAGTTGGCGTGGAACTCGGGCTGGATGTCACACACTCGCTTCAGCAGCTCGTTCAGAACCGTGTCCTTGTTTCCCTTGAAACTGGCCTGGATCCGGTTCATCCGCTCGGCCGTGTCGCGGTCCACCTCCACCGCGCTGTTACCATGGGAACCCAGAGCCTAGAACATACACCAGAACAGACGTGAGAACCAGAGAGAGACAGTCCCCCTGCACCGAGCTTATTCAGAGTCGTTTTGACCAGAGAAGTTTTAACCGCTCACATACGTCCAATATTTCACTGTTTTTTCATTTCAAAGCATTTACGACTGAAAAAATAAGTTAAATAAATTGCCAATGTTCGCTCAAACTAAAACGTGTCGTCTTAAACAAGTCCAAAATGTCAACATTTGTTAAAATAAGGTTAACAGTTTAGAACGAGCCATTCGTTCGTACGGATTGTATTTTAGGATTTTCCAACATTTCCATGACCTATTCACGCGACTTATTCACACATCAATTAGGCTTAAATATTGGTTTTCATTATTTATATATACAGCTGTAAAATATGAAGGTGTGTTATTTGTGACGTAATTACAGAGCTTTTCTTTTAATGTAGCTACAGATGTAAGAATATTTCTAAATAAGGAGGAAATTCATCTTTGTCCATTTTGACATTTCTGACATCTTTATACCTAATTAAAAGTATTTGAATAACACGTGTGGGTATCCACTGAACTAACTTAATCTAGAGTCCTAAATAAAAACATCTCATTTGTATTTGACAGCAGCCTAGAGACAGAGTTTATATTTGTGTTTGTGTGACAGAGGCAGGTTAAAGCAGGTGGACAGAAGAGAGATGCTTGTGGAGTCCCTGGACAGGTTACATACGCCAATAAAATACATATTTACATACAAAAATGTGTTCATACATTCTCTCATCCAGTCATACATTTCACACACATCCAAACACTACTTACACCTAGAGCTGTGCAATATATCGGAGTTTAGATAATATTGTGAATGTTGTTTTGAAGATATGCAAAAATTGAATATCGAGTCTATCGTGCAGTAAAAACATGCTGCAAAAGATCTCATTTAGTTTAAATAAATATACTTTATCAGAATCTTAAGTCATTCAAAGAGCTTTATTAAACAGGAAAATTACATTTGTTGATGGGAGATTGCTGCTCTTTTTATGATACATTTGACAAACATTTGCCTGATAATTAGAAAGAATAATCATCTTAAATAAGAAAACAAGCGAACTATGTGTGTCTACAATTACTATTTTACATTTTATTGGTTTGAACCTGACAAATATAAAATATCACATTTTTCGCATCTTGTGTTCTTGACATAAAACTAAATGTACTTGTTTTACTTTATTGTCAAACTCGCTCAAATCACATTAAACAATACGTCATTGAATACGTTTTAAACTCATTAGAATATTTAAGGTTGTTGTTTTTCCAGTGTAACTAATTTGAACACAGATTTGAACACATTTGTGTTGGACCGACAAAATATCGTCCGAATATCGTGATCGAGATTCGCCAAAAAGTTATCGAGACATTCATTTTTGTCAATATCGCCCAGACCTACTTACATCATTTACAGATCCATTTACACTCATACAGACAGTTTAATGTGAGCATGTTTGTTTGCTCAGGCGAGTGAACGTTTTATAATCTGGACAGGACATAATCTCATGTGGGAGTGTTCCAGAGGTTTGTGCAGGAAAGGAAAAGAGAAACTGTCATTCTGAGACGTTCTGGATCAACACCGGCCTGTAAAGTCATCTAATTATGTTTAATCAAAGACACAATTATGATATCAGCTGAACCGATATCACCGAGCCGATACCTGATCCCAAAAAAATGTGACTCTGCAGGTTTTGAGATTAAATATGTTTGATAAAGAGTGGCCTGGATTAAACTGGGATTACAGATAAACCTCGCTCACACTGCAACAGGAACAAACAGCGCCACCTGCTGTCAGAACAGAGCAGTACATTTACTCCACCACAATCTGCTTTGTGATGGAACTGTGTCTGAAGCTTCTGTTTGTCCCTCCTGTGTCTCTGATTGGTCAGACCTTTAACCAATCACAGTGAAGTGTGAACGTACAGTATTTCTGCTGTGTCTGAGTAACGAGACTCTGAAAAGATGAATCATTTGAAATGTACAAAACATCTTTTATTGTTAGCTGAAGTTTTATAGTTTGGAAAATGTGAATGTGCAGAAAATGTACATTTTAGAAATATGACTTTTTTACCCAAACACACAACGTATTTTTCATTCATTTATTTTCTGCTGTTTGCTCTCGTTAGGGGTCGCGGGGGACTGTTTTTGGAGGTGGGAGCCAGAGAAAACTCACAGTGACACGGGGAGAACATGCAAACTCCACCCAGAGAGATCGAACCCATGACCTTCTTATTGGGAAGCCAGAGCTCTAACCACTCTGCCACTGTGCACTCACACAACAGGTTTTTAGATTTTTATTTAGATTTTTAGATCAACATTTTTTCCAGCATAAAGAGCTGTAAAGGATAAGTTCTAATGTGTTTCTGCAGCTTTACAAATCTCACACTGATTAAAATAACCTCGTGTTACAGAGCGATTACCGGTCGACAGCTCCACTGCTCATGTCTGCTGCAGAAAGAGCCGCTGTCCATCTAGTTAGCTGGGGAAACTTATAAAAACAGTCTGCTCTCAGCTGTTTGGATCAGGTCTGAACCGGTCTGACAGACTGAATGTCACTTTTAAGAGTCGTAGGTGGAGTTTCATTCACAAATGTTGATTTAGCAGCAGAACTTTAGTTTTCTCACAGATAAACTCTTGTATTACTGTTGTTTCACTGTTTGTGTCGATGAGAATAGACTCTTTCTGCAGACCAGGTGTGTGCACAGAATGACATTAGTATTATAGTTCTACTTAGAAACTCACCGCGGCCTCTTTGGTCTTGAACTCTTTCTCTCTCTGGAGTCGATATTGTTCGATCTCGGCCTGAGCTTCTTCTTTGGCCTGTTTCAGACGACGGTTTTTACCTGGAACACAAACACACACTTACACAAACACTAACACTTTACACAAACACTAAACACTTTACACAAACACACACTTTACACACACTTTACACAAACACACACGTTACACAAACACTAAACACTTTACACAAACACTAAACACTTTACACAAACACTAAACACTACTTCCTCCTAATAAACTCTTAAATATAACATTATCCACTGTTCTGGTTATGTTTCTGTCACTTTAAGAGTTTTCAGTTTGACTCACACTTCCTCCTGAAGTAAAACTCAAAGTCCCTGCAGTAAAAGCACGTGACTACAGTCTGTTTTTACTCTGGAGCAGCAGACTTTAGTTTAAGTCAGTTTTGATTTGATTAAAAAAAAACAGCAACGTAAAATGTGTTTTAATATAATAATGCCCTTTTTTCCTCCTGTGCAAATCAGATTTAAATGTAGGCTATAATTCATGCAGAAAAATAAAGATTTAAACCCCATTTCTTCCCAAGTTTAATCTCTCCTTCCTCGGGCCTGTCTCTTCTCTCTCCTGTCTCTCTGGTTCTTTTATTCCTCGGGCTTCTGCACTTCTTTTCCCCCCAGTTCTAGGCTCTCCTTCCCCGGGCCCTGCTAATCTCTTCTCTCCCCGGGCCTCTGGATCTCTTCCCCGGGTCTGACTTTTTTCTCTTTCCCCAGACCCTGCTCCTCTCTTTCCACGGCCCCGTCTCTCTTCTCTCTCCGGGTCTAAGCTCTCCTTCCCCGGGCCGCGTCTCTCTCTTCTCTCCCCGGGCCTCTGGATCTCCTTCCCCCGGGTCTGACTCTCTGTTCTCCCCGGGTCTAGGCTCTTTTCTCCCCGGGATTAGGCTCTCTTTCCACGGCCCTGTCTCTCTTCTCTCCCCGGGTCTACACTCTCTCTCTCTCTCTCTCTCTCCGGGTCTAGGCTCTTCTTCCCGGGCCCCGTCTCTCTCTGTTCTCTCCGGGCCTCTGGATGTCTTCCTCCCCGGCCCTGACTCTGTTTTCTCCCCGGGCCTCTGTCTCCCATTCCCCGGGTCTGACTCACGTTTGCGGGCCTCGGCCACCTTCTCCGCGGCTCTCTTCTCCGCCTGAAGCAGCTGCTGGATTCCCTGGGACTGAGACGCCATGCCTGGACCTGGACAGAACCGTGAAACCTGCAGAAAAACCCGAGAAAAACCGTGAATCTACCGAAGCAGCAGCGACGGAAACAGAAGGTCAGAGCTCCGCAGTCAGCTGATCACGTCACGACGTCACCGCGTCACGTGATACAGTCACGAGGCCAAACGGTTACGTTTTATGAGTAAAATAAAGCTTTCTGATTGTATTTAATTATTATATTTACCTTAATTCACCAAATGTATAAAGTGTTTACGTTTTTCTTTAGAATAGCTTCATCTCTGCGGCAAAATCTGAACGTTTAATACATTTATTCATATAATTCTTTATTACAAAATTATTTTTACACAAAAACTACAAATATTAAATACACAATGAGATAATACATGATTTAGTTTAAATAACAGCGGTATTTCGTAGTTTTATTTTCCTCCCGTTCAGGCGGAACCTTCGCGCTGCGCTGTTTCCCATCGGACTCGCGGACGGACGGACTCGGCTTGTTGTGGTTCCGGTGAGTCCTCGTGCTTTTTCTCCGTTAAACTCGTGGATTTATTAAAATTAAAATAACATCGTGAAACCGACGTGAAGGAGCATCAAGGTTTGTGTTTTAATCTGTCTGTTTTATGTCTGAAATATTACGTAAAAAAACTGTGAAAACGAGAGAAACGCTGTTTAACTTCATACAGAGAAATAAAATCCAACAAAGTCCAGTTTTTAAAGAACTTTTTCTCGCAATGAAAGAATAAAACTTTGAAACGCTTCTGTCACCTGTTAAAGACTAAAAGTAAATACGTGGCGTGTAATCTAAAGTATTAACTCAATAAAACTGATCTCAAATGTAAAAGCCACTGAAATAATCAGAATCTGTACATTAGACCTTTTTGATCATGCACTCTTATTGCTTATCTTTTTTCCACGGCTCAGCACTTATTTACATGTGGCCAAATCAAGCAGTTTTAGAACATAAAATTATAACATTTTTAAATTATGCTCAGTTCTTTTGACTGGAGGGCCACATTCAAGCCCAGAACAGTGATGGAGGGCCGACTGCCAACATTGATATAACAAACGCTCTTTATTGCAAACACATTTCTTCAACAGAAGACCAGTGTCAAACTAAATCTTAATTTTTCTCATAAAATTAAGATTTTAATCTCATAAAACTTCAGGTTTAATCTATAAAACAGCTTCTATGATGGCGTCAACTTTATTCTCAGAAAAATATTACTGTTTTCTCATATTAATGATTTATTTTTCTAGTACAAACTTAACTTTTGTAAGCTTTATTTTCTTAATCTCAAAATGTTACAACTTTAATTACAAAAAAAACATTAAATATTATCAGGACTTGGGAGAGTGAAATGTTTGCATAAAAACACAAAGATTTTTATATTTATAACAATGTTTCATGATCCAAACTACAATTTTAATCTTGTAAAACTTTAATACTTTGACTTTATTCTCATAACATTGTGAATTGAATCTCGAAATGTTAAAGGTTTATTGTCGTCGTTTTTTTCTTGATTTCTGTTTCTCACAAACCTGCCAGGGGCCTGATTGAAACAGGTCACGGCCGCTTTTGGCTCCCGGGCCGCAGTTTGCCCAGGTCTGCTCTAAATGCATAAATAGTGATTGGTTTAGCTCTTTTCTTGGTCCACTGCAGAAAAGGCCTTTGTTGCTTCTTTTAGGTAAAAACATCCTATTTCCAGTGAATAATCTCAGTAGAACATGTGACTAACTGTTTTGACGTGTTGTTTCAAGTTCTCTGGACAAGATTTTAATCAAATCTTTTCTTGATTCTAACAATTCTGACTTAAAACAGAAACACATTTACTTAAATCAGTTTTATCTGTAGAGAAGATAATCAGGAGAGAAACAAGTCAAGAATCTGAGTCAGACTGGGTTTATTAAGTGAAGAGTCTTTTAAGATGAAGCTTTTTCAGAGTGTAAAGTTGGGGTGTGACTGCGTCCTGTTGCTCTGACGTTTCCCTCTCTGTTTCCGTAGTAACGCTCGGTGTTGCGCGGCGATGACGTCACACGCGGCGGCGGCGGTTCTTCTCTCTTCTCCGGTTTCCGTGTCCTGGGACTTTACTCCAACCACGTCCCTCACGCTCTGAGGTTCCACCAGAAACACCGAGAGTTCTACCTCAGCACGGCCGTGGGGAATGTTTTCACACCTACAACGTACGTATGACCCTTTAACTATGACCTCTGACCCCAGACCTCTGACCTCAGCACGGCCGTGGGGAAATGTTTCCACACCTACAACGTACGTATGACCCCTTAACTATGACCTCTGATGTTTAGAACTGTATTTTCATAACATTCATTCATTTTCTACCACTTAATCCCGTCAAGGGTGTGGGTGACTGGAGCCTATCCAGTGACTTTGGGCCTTAGGCGGGGAACACCCTGGACAGTGGCCAACTCGTCGCAGAGTTAGACAGACAAACATTCACTCTCTCATTCACTCACTAAGGGACATTTACAGTGATGCCCAATGAACCTAAACATACATGTTTTTGGAGGAAACCAGAGAAAACCCACAGTGACACGGGGAGAACATGCAAACTCCACCCAGAGAGATCGTGAGATGTTGATATGGTCCGACCCGGGAGTTGAACCCTTGACATCCAGAGCTCTAACCACTCTGCTACCGTGCACCCAATTTTTTTTTTTCATAACAAGATTCACAAATTAAATGTTCACTTTAGTAAAAAATAAAAGCTGAAGGTATTTATCCATAAGTTCAGGGTTCTGTCCAGGTGTCCCCGCCTAAGGCCCAAAGGTCTTTAACTGTAAACAACACGACTGAAGTAAAGAGTTAAGGAGCCGCTTAAACTCACTGTTGAGTCGGAGAAGAAGCTAAACACTCAGAACTGAAGCTGTTAGCCGTGAAGATGCTAATGTTAGCTGCTAACCTTAGTTTGAGCTGTAAAAGAGGAATTATTCAGTCTGTTTGTGGTTAAATGTACTGTCCAAGTTAAACCAGACTTGTGTTATGATTAGTCCTTAAATATGTGTGTGTCAGACGGACTGGACCAGTATTTATTACAAAAACTTATTTATTTTAACTGAAGGTTGAGAGTCACGTGACTCGCGTCAGCTGAAAGTAGTGACTTCTGTACTAAAGACCAGATGAGTCACTGAGCAGGACAGGGCTGTGGAGGGACAGAGTGGACAGGGACAGTGTGGACAGGGACAGAGTGGACAGAGACAGTGTGGACAGGGACAGAGTGGACAGGGACAGAGTGGACAGGGACAGTGTGGACAGGGACAGTGTGGACAGGGACAGAGTGGACAGGGACAGTGTGGACAGGGACAGTGTGGACAGGGACAGAGTGGACAGGGACAGTGTGGACAGGGACAGTGTGGACAGGGACAGAGTGGACAGGGACAGTGTGGACAGGGACAGAGTGGACAGGGACAGAGTGGACAGGGACAGTGTGGACAGGGACAGTGTGGACAGGGACAGAGTGGACAGGGACAGAGTGGACAGGGACAGTGTGGACAGGGACAGTGTGGACAGGGACAGTGTGGACAGGGACAGTGTGGACAGGGACAGAGTGGACAGGGACAGAGTGGACAGGGACAGTGTGGACAGGGACAGAGTGGACAGGGACAGAGTGGACAGGGACAGTGTGGACGTCAGGACACAGCTAACCTTTCTAGTCTTTGACCTCTGACCTCTGACCTGTTCTGTTGTGTTTCAGGTCAGTCGTTTTGGGATCGTCTCTGTCAGTGAGTATCAAACCAGGACTAAACCTGGACTAAACCTGGACTAAACCTGGACTAAACCTGGACTAAACCTGGACTAGACCTGGACTAAACCTGGACTAAACCTGGACTAAACCTGGACTGAACCAGGACTAAACCTGGACTAAACCTGGACTAAACCTGGACTAAACCTGGACTAAACCAGGACTGAACCAGGACTAAACCAGGACTGAACCAGGACTAAACCAGGACTAAACCAGGACTAAACCTGGACTAAACCTGGACTAAACCTGGACTAGACCTGGACTAAACCTGGACTAAACCTGGACTAAACCTGGACTAGACCTGGACTAAACCTGGACTAAACCTGGACTAAACCTGGACTGAACCAGGACTAAACCTGGACTAAACCTGGACTAAACCTGGACTAAACCTGGACTAAACCAGGACTGAACCAGGACTAAACCAGGACTGAACCAGGACTAAACCTGGACTAAACCAGGACTGAACCAGGACTAAACCAGGACTGAACCAGGACTAAACTAGGACTAAACCAGGACTGAACCAGGACTAAACCAGGACTGAACCTGGACTAAACCAGGACTGAACCTGGACTAAACCAGGACTGAACCAGGACTAAACTAGGACTAAACCAGGACTGAACCAGGACTAAACCAGGACTGAACCAGGACTAAACCAGGACTAAACCAGGACTAAACCTGGACTAAACCTGGACTAAACCAGGACTGAACCAGGACTAAACCAGACTAAACCAGGACTGAACCAGGACTAAACTAGACTAAACCAGGACTGAACCAGGACTAAACCAGGACTGAACCAGGACTAAACCTGGACTAAACCAGGACTAAACCTGGACTAAACCAGGACTAAACCAGGACTAAACCAGGACTAAACTGGACTAAACCAGGACTAAACCTGGACTAAACCTGGACTAAACCTGGACTAAACCTGGACTAAACCAGGACTGAACCAGGACTAAACCAGGACTAAACCTGGACTAAACCAGGACTGAACCAGGACTGAACCAGGACTAAACCAGGACTAAACCAGGACTAAACCTGGACTGAACCTGGACTAAACCAGGACTGAACAGATAATTAGTTTCAGGAGATGGTTGTGTTACATCAGTTCATAACCACATAAACATTTGAGTGTTTTATTCTTATTATTTAGTTAAATGTTGTTCATAAAACAGCTAACGAACTTCAGATAAGGATTTGTGATCTGGTGCATGTTTCAGACTCTAAACGTCTCTGACCTGTGACTGTGAGAACAACAGACACGTCACATAAACGTTATTTTAGTTTTACTTCTGTGTGCAGGAGAGTCTGAGTCACATCGTGAGTGATGGAGAAGAAAACATCACTAATACTTTAAACTGATGCCACTTTATCTGTTTATCCTGTTATATCCTGCACTGATTCATAACACACACTTAACAGACACATAAGAGGTTATTTTAACTATTATAACTTTATTTTATTTATTTTAAAATGATCTTGTTTGATTGCTTGTTTCTATTTTCCTGCTGTTGTTCAAATGTGCGTTGTAACTAGGGATGGACGGTATAACGGTATTACCGTAAATCGCGGTACGAAAATGATGTGATGGTGTCATTTTTGATACCTCGTCTAAGGAAGCACTGGAAGGGTTGGCTGTCTTTCCTGCAGACACGTTAGTATTCATGTTTGTCCACTGATGATTGGAATAAGCCAATGGCCCGTACTCGATCGTTCCTCTCTGATTCAAATCATGAAACAAACTTGCACGTCAACTGTCTGGCCTTTGTTTTCTAGCCGAGTGCACCAGCTGGTCCTAAGTTTAGTCAGTCTTAACTCTTATGCATCTGACGTAGTGAACAAAGTTTATCTTGTGCCACAAACTCTGCTCTGCTGTGTTTAAGTCTCAAGACGCAGCTGTGTGTTTGTCTTTACCCATATCAGTATCGGGCAGTTTTTATTTTCTCACTATAAAGCACCACCAGCGTTGATATTGCTTAGGCTGGTCTCATACATTATACAGTTATTTAGGACACACCGTAGTGCTGCTGTAAGCCTACTCAACCTGACTTTACACACACAGGCGCGCGCACATCTACATGAGCTTGCACGCACAAAACACTTGCATTTGTGCTGTTAAACCATAGCCGTAGACCTGTATCTTGCTTCGTTTTAAACCCTGTAAAATGCTCGTTAATCTGCAAAGGTGCATTCTCGTGAGACCAGCTGGTGCACCCGGCTCCCTGCAGCATACACATCTTTACACCACGCTTCCTTTTGGATTCTCTTCACAAAACACATTATTCCAAAGGTAAAAACAATCACAAATGTCTGTAAAACACGCATAGTTAATGCGTGGCAACATCAAATGATGTACATTTTGCTTTAATTAGTAGACTGACGGTTATACGGTATACGGCGGTATAATTAGAGGACGGTATGACGGCGTTGAAAAATTGATACCGTCCATCCCCAGTTGTAACAGTAGAATTTCCCCACTGTGGAAAATATGCTGCTTATTTAACTAGGGATGCACCGATCCAGCTTTTTCTGTTCCGATATCGATCCCGATATTTGTCTTTAACTATCTGCCGATACCGATATCAACCGATACCAGTGAAAGGACTGAAATAGCTTCTTTTTCTAATAAAAACTTAATACATTTGGTCATATAGTGTTATGTAACTGTTGTTTATAGTACAAGTCACAACTTAACAACTGAATCTGAATAAAATGCCCAATATTATGAAATGTTCTGGATCAACACCAGTCTGTAAAATAGTCTCATTATGTCCAATTAAAGACACAACTATGATATCGGCTGAATCGATATCATGTGGTCGATACCCGATCCAGCAAAATGTCCTGGATCGGCACCGATATCCGATCCAGGTATCGGATCGGTGCATCCCTATATTTAACGTTTAAGGACTGAAGCAGACCTGACTCTCTGCTCTGTGATTGGCCGTCTCTGTTGCCAGGTAACAGCCTATCAGAGGACATCTCGTGTTTGGTCGCAGATCGGATGTTGGTTTTCGCCGCCGCAGGACGAGAGATCAGCGCCTTCGCCAGGACAAAGGTATGCAGCCAGAGGGTTTAACTAGGTGACCAGATGAGATAGTTAGAAATCGGATGCTGTTTTTTTTAGTATCTGATTCTGCGAGGAAAGTGGGAAGTCAATGTGCGGGAAGGAGCGCGTAGGGGCCATCACCACACGAGGATTTCGGAGCGGAACAGCAGGAAAAATGCCTCGCGCAGGCGCCAGGCTCGTTTCACTTACACGCCTACTTCTGTGGGTCAGATCTCGCACACAGCACGTCAAAGTACCAATAAGCGTATCCCACTCGAGGCTCGCGCAGTGACGCTGTTTTCAATCAAGTTACAGAGAAATGTGTCTGTATTGATGCATTTTAAAGCACCAGCAGCACTACATCCTCTCACACAGAGATTCTTAACCATAGGGCCGGGGCCCAAAGTTGGGCCGCGAGTACCTCCTTGAGGGCCACACAATCAGTAAATACAATACATTTGTCATAAAATTGGGCCCCAGGTTATTTTGCTAATGAATATTCGGGCCTCGAGATCAAAAAGGTTAAGAACCCTTGCTCTGTCACACTGTTTGGGGCGTAATGTGGATGTGGACAGGATTCGGGATTCGAGACACATCTGGTTACCCTAGCTTCAACTGACCACGCCCCCAGAACAGTAACCACGCCCACAAACACTGACTCCGCCCACAACTAACAAACCCACAGACACATCGTTGAACACTTTTTATGTGTTTTGTTTGTTTGGTTTTGTTTGTGTTTATCCGCTCAGGTGGTGCAGCGTTACCATGGACACCAACAGGAAGTGCGTCTGCTGCTTCCTCTGGGTGATCAGCTGATCTCTGCGGACGCCGGTGGTGACGTCATCGTGTGGGACGTGCAGAGCGCCGGTGAGTCCTGCCTGATCCGCGTCGCTCCTGCTAACACGCTAACCCGCTAACCCTTCCCTCCCATGGATGTACGCTCCTCCGCCGCTCTCCCCCCGCTCCTCCCCCGCTCCTCCGCCGCTCTGCCCCGCTCTCCCCCGCTCCTCCCCCGCTCCTCGCCACTCTCCCCCCGCTCCTCCCCCGCTCCTCCGCCGCTCTCCCCCGCTCTCCCCCGCTCCTCCCCCGCTCCTCCGCCACTCTCCCCGCTCTCCCCCCGCTCCTCCGCCGCTCTCCCCCCGCTCCTCCGCCACTCTCCCCCGCTCTCCCCCGCTCCTCCGCCCCCCCCGCTCAGGCCTCCATCGCTCTGATTGGTCAGAACTGATCACGCTGTCACTTTTCTGATGTCACGGTAGTGGGAGGAGCTAGCCCGCATTCAGGAAAGAGCGCGGAAGTAAAAATCTTGTTCGGCATCAATGAGCAGAAGCCGTTGAAAACAACGGGCCGCCATCTTGGACTCATCTTCAGTTCTAATGATACTTCCATGTTTCTCTCCTCAGAGCTTTACCTGCGGCTGCACTTTGACCCTGCGACCTTTGACCTGTCGGCCATCATGCACCCGAGCACCTACCTCAACAAAGTCCTGCTGGGATCCAGACAAGGACCTCTGCAGCTGTGGAACATCAAGACCAGGTCTGGACCAGGACCTGGACTTAAACTGGACTTAAACTGGACTAAAGACCAGGTCTGGACCAAGACTTAAACTGGACTAAACACCAGGTCTGGACCCGGACTTAGACTGGACTACAGTAGGACTAACAGCAGGTCTAAACCCGGTCTTTCTCTCTCTGTGTCAGCGCTCTGATCTTCTCGTTCTCTGGTTGGTCGTCTGGAGTCACGGCTCTGGAGCAGGTCTGTAGTTTGTTTGTTGTTTGTTTGTTTGTTTGTTTGTTTGTTTGCGTCGCTAAAGTGACTCCGTTTCCCAGAGTCCCGCGGTGGACGTGGTGGGCGTCGGCACGGCAACGGGACACATCATCGTCCACAACATCCGATTGGACGAGACGCTCATGAGCTTCACACAAGACTGGGGACCAATCACAGCGCTCGCTTTCAGGACAGGTGAGACACGAGCCAATCACAGGGCAGGTGAGACACGAGCCAATCACAGGACAGGTGAGACACAAGCCAATCACAGGACAGGTGAGACATGAGCCAATCACAGGACAGGTGAGACACGAGCCAATCACAGGACAGGTGAGACATGAGCCAATCACAGGACAGGTGAGACACGAGCCAATCACAGGACAGGTGAGACACAAGCCAATCACAGGACAGGTGAGACACGAGCCAATCACAGGACAGGTGAGACACGAGCCAATCACAGGACAGGTGAGACACGAGCCAATCACAGGACAGGTGAGACACGAGCCAATCACAGGACAGGTGAGACACAAGCCAATCACAGGACAGGTGAGACACGAGCCAATCACAGGACAGGTGAGACACGAGCCAATCACAGGACAGGTGAGACACGAGCCAATCACAGGACAGGTGAGACACGAGCCAATCACAGGACAGGTGAGACATGAGCCAATCACAGGGCAGGCTTTTAGGACAGGTGAGGCTCCTGGAGGCTCCATAGTTCACATGGTAAACTGTGTCTTACTCTTCTGGGGCCTGTTTCAGTGGAAATCCACACAATTCATCTAAAAGTCTAAACATGACACATTTAAACTCTTCTGAAAAGGACCAAACACTAAAGTTTTCTAGAGGATTGTCAGAGTTTCTAATGGAAGTCAAAGGGACAAAACAAGAGACAAAACTACAAACTGCTTCTGCACAAAAACTACAAACATGTCCAAGGCTGGAAGAAAAGAAACTAACAAATCCACTTTAGATTCACATTTTCACCTTTTATAAGTCTGGACAAACAATCAAACCAACACAACTAGGGATGCACGTTTTCACTGTTTTCTTTAACTGTTAGTTGGAGCTCTTCACGGTCAATAATGGGTTAACCGGTTACGTAAACACAGTACTTTTTTATTGTTATTTTGACTGTTTGTGTTATAATTAGACACAGCAGCTACGAGAGTGAACGCAGAGCACAGACAGCGATAGGCCTTTGAATTTCCTCTATAAACACTGTTTTAATGCTGCTTTTGCACTATGTATTTAATAAAACTACTCATAAATAAGGAGTCACTGCTGCTAATGGTAGCTGCTTACCTTCGATAGCTCTGACCAAATCTGAGTAATTCAGTCTGTTTTCTTCTCCAACGTAAAATCCAAGTGAATAAATCCTGCATGATGGATATTTGTCCATAAACACTGCAGTGTCACAGGTTTGTTCAGTTCTTATGAGATAAACAGTGTTTTTGTAGTTTTAGATCTTTTTTTTCACTCTGACAAACGCAGAGCTGTTCCGGGGCAGTTAGCGCCATCTGCTGGAGTAATTGTGTCAGTTAACTGGTGAAAGACGCCATTAGTCACGGTTAACCGGTTAATCCATTAACCATGAACATCCCTAAACACAACACAAGTGAACAGGTAATAAATATTCTAGAGCAGTAAAAGGCTGTAACAGAACTTAACCCTCTGGGATCCCTTTGGACATTTTTGTCCATTTTGCCTGTTTTTCAAACTTTGTCGGCCGACCATTTCACGTTTGTTCATGATAGAGCTATGAAATTCAGTGACAAAGCCTAAATCTTGTGAAATGTTTCGTCAAAAAAAGTTTTTTTTTGTAACTACTTTGGATTACTGGGAATGAAAAAGTGTCACATTCAAGACCCTAAAGACAAAAATGTCCACTTACAAAAACCTTCATAAAAACATCATAGTTTCATATTTTTTCATACTTTTTTTCAGCTCATTTTAAAGATCTATCCCTGCTCTAACCAAAAATATGTGTTTTATAAATATCCATAAAAATTTAACCCTTTAAACGCCAGCGTCAAAACCTGAATTTCACATATAGTGAAAAAATGACCTCTAAAAATACAATATTTTCCAAAAACCTGAAGGCAGAGTTTAATGGGCGACATTTTTAGATGTGTCCTATAAAGGTACCACTTTGTCGAAAATTTTAAAGATCTGGCATTTTTAGTTTTTTTTTGTAGCCTGAGATTAGCATGTTTTAAGGACGCCTCTCCCATTGACTTCCATTATAAAATCATACTTTTTATGTTTCATTGTTATTACTACAAAAAATATGATTTGTTTTAATGTTACGGTTTAATTCATGACAAACTAGTTACATTTAATATCTTTATTGTTTTTGCTCTCAAATAAGCCTATTAGCTACTATTAGCATGTGCAGAAAGTCCATCAATCCATGTGAGGCACCTGACGTTTGACCTTTGTTCACAAGAAGAGTCTTTGAAGCAGACAAACTATAAAATACTATACGTTAGACTGTAGTTCTCTGTGTGTCCTGTAGACGGCGCTGTGCTGTAGTTAAACTGTAGTTTTTGGTCGCGTTTAAGTCATGTTTAGGTCGCGTTTCGGTCGCGTTTTCGTCACATTTTGGTCGCGTTTTCGTCGCGTTTCAGTCGCGTTTTCGTCGCGTTTCAGTCGCGTTTTGGTTGCGTTTTCGTCGCATTTAAGTCGCGTTTCGGTCGCGTTTTTGTCGCGTTTTAAGTCGTGTTTAGGTCGTGTTTAGGTCGCGTTTTCGTCGCGTTTCGATCGCGTTTTCTTCGCGTTTTTAGTCGCGTGTAAGTCGTGTTTTGGTCGCGTTTACAGCGCTTTTTTGCCGCTTTTTAATTTTGACGAAAATGACAAAAATGTGACAAAAAGCGCCAGCTTTTTTGTCACATTTTTGTCGTTTTGAGTCACTTTTTAGTCGCGTTTTTGTCACTTTTTTTAAACTGTAGTTCTCTGTGTGTCCTGTAGACGGCGCTGTGCTGTAGTTAAACTGTAGTTCTCTGTGTGTCCTGTAGACGGCGCTGTGCTGTAGTTAAACTGTAGTTCTCTGTGTGTCCTGTAGACGGCGCTGTGCTGTAGTTAAACTGTAGTTCTCTGTGTGTCCTGTAGACAGCGCTGTGCTGTAGTTAAACTGTAGTTCTCTGTGTGTCCTGTAGACGGCGCTGTGCTGTAGTTAAACTGTAGTTCTCTGTGTGTCCTGTAGACGGCGCTGTGCTGTAGTTAAACTGTAGTTCTGTGTGTCCTGTGACGCTGTGCTGTAGACGGCCGTGTGCCTGTAGGCTGTAGTTAAACTGTAGTTCTCTGTGTGTCCTGTAGACGCGCTGTGCTGTAGTTAAACTGTAGTTCTCTGTGTGTCCTGTAGACGGCGCTGTGCTGTAGTTAAACTGTAGTTCTCTGTGTGTCCTGTAGACGGCGCTGTGCTGTAGTTAAACTGTAGTTCTCTGTGTGTCCTGTAGACGGCGCTGTGCTGTAGTTAAACCTTGGTTAGGTTCTTTCTGTGTTTTGTGTCCTGTAGACGGCGCTGTGCTGTAGTTAAACTGTAGTTCTCTGTGTGTCCTGTAGACGGCGCTGTGCTGTAGTTAAACTGTAGTTCTCTGTGTGTCCTGTAGACGGCGCTGTGCTGTAGTTAAACTGTAGTTTCTCTGTGTGTCCTGTAGACGGCGCTGTGCTGTAGTTAAACTGTAGTTCTCTGTGTGTCCTGTAGACGGCGCTGTGCTGTAGTTAAACTGTAGTTCTCTGTGTGTCCTGTAGACAGCGCTGTGCTGTAGTTAAACTGTACTTTTCGGTCGCGTTTTCGTCGCGTTTTAAGTCGTGTTTAGGTCGCGTTTTCGGTCGTGTTTTTGTCGCGTTTTCGTCGCGTTTAAGTCGTGTTTAAGTCGTGTTTAGGTCGCGTTTCGGTCGCATTTTCGGCGCGTTTTAGGTCGTGTTTAGGTCGCTTTTCGGTCGCGTTTTCGGTCGCGTTTTCGTCGTGTTTTCGTCGCGTTTCGGTCGCATTTAAGTCGTGTTTAGGTCGCGTGTTTGTCGCGTTTAGGTTGCGTTTCGGTCGCATTTCGGTCGCATTTCAGTCGCGCTTTCGTCGCGTGTTCGTCGCGTTTCGGTCGCGCTTTCGTCGCGTTTTGGTCGCGCTTTCGGTCGCGTTTTAGTCGCGTTTTCTTCGCGCTTTCTTCGCGCTTTCTTCGCGCTTTCTTCGCGCTTTCGTCGCGTTTCGGTCGCGCTTTCGTCGCGTTTTGGTCGCGCTTTCGGTCGCGTTTCAGTCGCGTTTTCTTCGCGCTTTCGTCGCGTTTCGGTCGCGTTTCGGTCGCGCTTTCGTCGCGTTTCGGTCGCGTTTACTTCGCGTTTTCGTCGCGTTTTTGTTGCTTTTTTGCCGCTTTTTAATTTTGACGAAAAATGACAAAAATGTGACAAAAAAGCGCCAGCTTTTTTGTCACATTTTTGTCGTTTTGAGTCACTTTTTAGTCGCGTTTTTGTCACTTTTTTTAAACTGTAGTTCCCTCTCTGTCCTGTAGACGGCGCTGTGCTGTAGTTTAACTGTAGTTCTCTGTGTGTCCTGTAGACGGCGCTGTGCTGTAGTTAAACTGTAGTTCTCTGTGTGTCCTGTAGACGGCGCTGTGCTGTAGTTAAACTGTAGTTCTCTGTGTCTCCTGTAGACGGCGCTGTGCTGTAGTTAAACTGTAGTTCTCTGTGTGTCCTGTAGACGGCGCTGTGCTGTAGTTAAACTGTAGTTCTCTGTGTGTCCTGTAGACGGCGCTGTGCTGTAGTTAAACTGTAGTTCTCTGTGTGTCCTGTAGACGGCGCTGTGCTGTAGTTAAACTGTAGTTCTCTGTGTGTCCTGTAGACGGGCTGTGCTGTAGTTAACTGTAGTTCTCTGTGTGTCCTGTAGACGGCGCTCCGGTGCTGGCGTCCTGCTCGCCTCAGGGACACGTTGCATTCTGGGACCTGGAGCGCAGACAGATGACGTCACAGCTAAGCCACGCCCACCGCGGGGCCGTTGCCGGGGCGACGTTCGTCCACGGAGAGCCGCTGTTGGTCACTAACGGAGGAGACAACGCTCTGAGGGCGTGGCTTATGGAGGAGGGCGGAGCCAGGCTTCTGCGCTGTCGCCAAGGACACAGCGCCCCGCCCACCGCCATCCGTCACCACGGCAACGACGGCAAGAACATCCTGAGCGCCGGATTGGACGGAACGCTGCAGTCCTTCTCCACCGTCCACGAGCGCTTCAACAAGAACCTGGGCCACGGTCAGTCCCCAGGGCCCGGTCTGGACCTGGTTTAGTCCTGCTCTAGACCTGGTTTAGACCTGGTCTAGACCTGGTCTAGTCTGTCTATCCTTCTAGTCTGGTTTAGTCCTTCAACAAGAACCTGGGCCACGGTCAGTCCCCTGGGCTGGTCTAGTCCTGGTTCAGACCTGCTCTAGTCCTGGTCTAGTCCTGCTTTAGTCCTGTTTTAGTCCTGTTTTAGTCCTGTTTTAGTCCTGTTTAAGACCTGGTTTAGTCCTGGTTTAGTCCTGGTTTAGTCCTGGTCTAGTCCTGGTCTGGTTCTCACTGTTTGTTTTTTCAGGTTCCATCAACAAGAAGAAGGAGAAAAAGAAGAAACACGGATTAAAACATGAAGAACTCAGACTTCCTCCCATCACAGCCTTCTGCTCCGGTTAGACCTGTTTTAGACCTGTTTTAGACCTGGTTTAGACCTGGTTTAGACCTGGTTTAGTCCTGTTTTAGTCCTGCTTTAGTCATGTTTAAGACCTGTTTAAGTCCTGTTTAAGACCTGTTTAAGACCTGTTTAAGACCTGGTTAAGACCTGGTTTAGTCCTGTTTTAGTCCCGTTTAAGACCCGTTTAAGACCTGTTTAAGACCAGTTCTAGTCCTTCTTTAGTCCTGTTTAAGACCTGTTTAAGACCTGTTCTAGTCCTTCTTTAGTCCTGTTTAAGTCCTGTTTAAGACCTGTTTTAGTCCTTCTTTAGTCCTGTTTTAGTCCTGTTTTAGTCCTGTACTAGTCCTGCAGGGTTCCCACGCGTCTGGAAAACCTGGAAAATGATAAGCTCAATTTCCAGTCATGGAAAACACATGGAAAATGAGAAAAACAGCCAAATGTCATGGAAATCATAATGTTTTTCTGGAAAATTATTTGGCTCAATAATAAAATGTATAACAGTGAACAAACAAATAAACCAGATTTTTGCAATGTACAAACATAGTAATAATTAAAAAAAATGCCTTTGTACTAATGTAAAACTGCTACAAAGTATATGATTTACAAACCCAGATTGCAAAAACGTACATCCAATATTTAATGTATCATTTTTTCACTTGGCTGTTTATCCAAATGTTTTAATTGGAGGCATACATTTTACAAAATAAGGTCAACAGTAGTTTGATTTTAGTTCAAAGGCCTGAGGTAAAAAGTGTCAAAAACCATGATTTTTTTCTCATGCATGTTCTTCAGCCACTGGAAATCTGTAAAATGCATCAGGTTGCACCAAAATTGAATTAATTTTTCAAAAACCTCAGGGGGAGGACCCCCAGACCCCCGCTCATGTTTTTTCCCCTGCACCACTGCAAAAATACTGTAACTGTGATGCTCATGAAACACCTAAAAAAGACTATCAAAGCAAACTGCAGCTTTGCAAATCAGCCCATCTGACAAAATCACATTTGGACTGAGAACTGGCCACACGACGGTTTTATAAATGTGGACTATTGGACTGTCACAAACTTGGCAAAACAGGCTAATTTTGGTGATGTAGATGTTGTGATTACATAAAATCCTTGTTGCGAATGTCCTGGAAATGTCCTGGAAAATGTTCTTGGGATATGAGTGGGAACCCTGTCCTGGTTTAGTCCTGGTTTAGTCCTGCTTTAGTCCTGGTTTAGTCCTGTTTTAGTCCTGGTTTAGTCCTGCTTTAGACCTGCTTTAGTCCTGCTTTAGTCCTTCTTTAGTCCTGTTTTAGTCCTGCTTTAGTCCTGTTTTAGTCCTGTTTTAGACCTGCTTTAGTCCTGTTTTAGTCCTGTTTTAGTCCTGTTTTAGACCTGCTTTAGTCCTTCTTTAGTCCTGTTTTAGTCCTGTTTTAGACCTGCTTTAGTCCTTCTTTAGTCCTGTTTTAGTCCTGCTTTAGTCCTGCTTTAGTCCTGTTTTAGTCCTGTTTTAGACCTGCTTTAGTCCTTCTTTAGTCCTGTTTTAGTCCTGCTTTAGTCCTTCTTTAGTCCTGTTTTAGTCCTGCTTTAGTCCTGTTTTAGACCTGCTTTAGTCCTTCTTTAGTCCTTCTTTAGTCCTGTTTTAGTCCTGTTTAAGACCTGGTTTAGTCCTGTTTTTGTCCTGTTTTAGTCCTGTTTTAGTCCTGTTTTTGTCCTGCTTTAGTCCTGTTTTAGTCCTGTTTTAGACCTGCTTTAGTCCTTCTTTAGTCCTTCTTTAGTCCTGTTTTAGTCCTGTTTAAGACCTGGTTTAGTCCTGTTTTTGTCCTGTTTGTCCTGTTTTAGTCCTGCTTTTAGACTTCTTTAGTCCTGTTTTAGTCCGTTTTAGTCCTGCTTTAGTCCTGTTTTAGTCCTGTTTTAGACGCTTTAGTCCTTCTTTAGTCCTGTTTTAGTCCTGTTTTAGTCCTTCTTTAGTCCTGTTTTAGTCCTGTTTTAGACTCTGCTTTTTAGTCTTTTTTTTTTATCCTTTCTTAGTCCTTCTTTAGTCCTGTTTTAGTCCTGTTTAAGACCTGGTTTAGTCCTGTTTTTGTCCTGTTTTAGTCCTGTTTTAGTCCTGCTTTAGACCTTCTTTAGTCCTGTTTTAGTCCTGTTTTAGTCCTTCTTTAGTCCTGTTTTAGTCCTGTTTTAATCCTGGTTTAGTCCTGTTTTTGTCCTGCTTTAGTCCTGTTTTAGTCCTGCTTTAGACCTGTTTGAGACCTGTTGTAATCCTGCCTGTGCTCTCCTCTCCACAGCTGCGACGCGTCAGTCAGACTGGGACTCTATAGTGTCGTGTCATCGTGGGCGTGGCTCTGTCTCCACCTGGAACTATCAGCGCTGCAGTGTGGGCAGTCACCACTGAGGGCCCGGAGAGCAGCCGCAGCTCTGAGGCCACGGTCAGTCTGACATTAGAACAAGAACAAGAGGAGGGGGAGTCTGGAGCGTGTGGGAGAGTCTGGAGGTGTGGGAGGAGTCTGGAGAGTGTGGGAGGAGTCTGGAGCGTGTGGGAGGAGTCTGGGAGAGTGTGGGAGGAGTCTGGGAGTGTGGGAGGAGTCTGGGAGTGTGGGAGGAGTCTGGAGGTGTGGGAGGAGTCTGGAGAGTGTGGGAGGAGTCTGGAGCGTGGTGGGAGGAGTCTGGAGTGTGGGAGGAGTCTGGAGAGTGTGGGAGGAGTCTGGAGAGTGTGGGAGGAGTCTGGAGGTGTGGGAGGAATCTGGAGCGTGTGGGAGGAGTCTGGGAGCGTGTGGGAGGGTCTGGAGGTGTGGGAGGAGTCTGGAGGGTGTGGAGGAGTCTGGAGAGTTGTGGGAGGAGTCTGGAGAGTGTGGGAGGAGTCTGGAGAATGTGGGAGGAATCTGGGAGGATCTGGAGATGTGGGAGGAGTCTGGAGAGTGTGGGAGGAGTCTGGAGAGTGTGGGAGGAGTCTGGAGCGTGTGGGAGGAGTTGGAGCGTGTGGGAGGAGTCTGAGAGTGTGGGAGGAGTCTGGAGAGTGTGGGAGGAGTCTGGAGCGTGTGGGAGGAGTCTGGAGAGTGTGGGAGGGTCTGGGAGTGTGGGAGGAGTTGGAGCGTGTGGGAGGAGTCTGGAGGTGTGGGAGGAGTCTGGAGCGTGTGGGAGGAGTCTGGAGGTGTGGGAGGAGTCTGGAGAGTGTGGGAGGAGTCTGGAGCGTGTGGGAGGAGTCTGGAGCGTGTGGGCGGAGTCTGGAGCGTGTGGGCGGAGTCTGGAGCATGTGGGCGGAGTCTGGAGCGTGTGGGAGGAGTCTGACTCACTCTATGACATCACTTCCTGTCTCCTCAGGCCGTGGACATCACTTCCTGTGGACACTTTGCTGTGATTGGGTTGGTCGTGTGGCAGAGTGAGTGTGTTTAACCTTCAGTCGGGGTTACACCGCGGAGACTTCAGAGAGAGCGACCGAGGTGAGGCTAACAGGCTAAGGCTAAGGCTAATGCTAACAGGCTAACGCTATGCTAACAGGCTAATGCTAACACTCAGAGCTGCTAGAAAGGTTCTGTCATAGAAATACTCCCTAAACAAACATAAACACTCGTTTTATCTCTGTGATGTTTCATTCAGCCTTCAGAGCTAACATGCCACTGGACTTTTTTTCTTTTTAAAGGTTGTATGGAGGATTTTCATAAATATTTTGTTGTCAGTCTTGGTCAAAAACAGTTGCATAGATTTGTAACAGCCTGTACTTATGGCTGAACAAAAAAGAATTATAAAGATATATAAACTGTGGACATGATGAGGCCAGTAAAACGTTGACCAATAGATACGAGGTACTCATTATCTATTGGCTGTGAACCTGTCAATCAAACCTCAGTGTTCCTCAGTCACTCATTGCCAGATACAGTGAGGGGCGTGGCCCTGGGAGGAGAAACACATGAGCATCATATGAACAGTTGTTGGATTTTGAAAAATCCTCCAAACAAC
Organism: Mugilogobius chulae; assembly: GCA_038363315.1. Lineage (NCBI taxonomy): Eukaryota > Metazoa > Chordata > Actinopteri > Gobiiformes > Gobiidae > Mugilogobius > Mugilogobius chulae. The sequence continues at coordinate 54,540 of JBBPFD010000033.1, forward strand.
CCTTAAAGCATTTTTAGTTAAGCATTTAATACCAACAGTTGATTAAACATTTTAATAATATATTTATTTTAACCTTTAAAATATTATTGTCTTAGAGCTTTACTTCATTTAAGCTGTTTGCCAAAACTGTAGTGGATGTTTTCCCTAGTTTCTAGAGTGAATTATAAAAAATGTGTTTTACGTTTAATTATCATTTTTTTGTTCTTACGATTATATTGTGACTTAATAATCACGATTATCAATTACCTGATAATCTTGACATCCCTAGTGTCTGTAGAGGCCGATCTGGATGCTTCTCGTCAGAATACTGTGATCTGATTGGATAAAGCACCCACCTCAGCAGCGTTTTAGCCAATCACAGAACAGAATGTATAAATAACTCAGTCAGACAAACACAAAGTTCTTCCTCTCGTCTGTTTTCAAAGCCTCAGTCCAGTCGCCATGTTTGTAGTTTTGAGCCCGCCTCCTTCTGATTGGTCGTCTCTCCGCAGCTCACAGCGGCGCCGTGAGGGGCGTGGCCACAGACCTCCTGAATCAGCTGACGTCTCCACGGCCTCTGATTGGCTGCTGCGCTTCTGGAGATTCAAGAGCAAGAAATGGAGCAAGAACTCAAACTCCCATCATGCCCAGTGCCCTGTGCTGCCCGAGACAGGTACAGACTAGAACTCAAACTCCCATCATGCCCCAGTGCCCTGCTGCTGCACCGAGACAGGTACAGACTAGAACTCAACTCCCATCATGCCCCAGTGCCCTGCTGCTGCACCGAGACAGGTACAGACTAGAACTCAAACTCCCATCATGCCCCAGTGCCTGCTGCTGCACCGAGACAGGTACAGACTAGAACTCAATCTCCCGATCATGCCCCAGTGCCCTGCTGCTGCACCGAGACAGGTACTGACTAGAACTCCAACTCCCATCATGCCCCAGTGCCCTGACCAGGTTTAGACCGGGTTTAGAAATAGTTGAGAATCATTGTAATTTCCTCTGGCGTACACTTTTACATGTAAATATGATCCATAACCGTACTCCATAATCCTCTCGTACTGATCCATACCAGTAATCTTTCGTATTGATCCATAACCTCTCGTACTATCCTAAAGACCCTCTCTGTACTGATCCATAACCTCTGGATTTGAATCCGATAACCTCTGTACTGATCCATAACCTCTCGTAGCTGATCAAACCTTATATTGATCATAACCTCTCGTCTGATCCATAACCTTCTCGTACTGATCCATATCTTTCGTATTGATTCATAACCTCTCGTACGATCCATTAACTCCGTACTGTTCCATAATCTTTCGTATTAGATCCATAACACTCTACGTACTGATCCGATAAACGCTCTGCGCTTACTGATCATAATCTTCGTATGTCAAAACCTTCTCGTACTGATCCATAAGCTCTGCGTTACTGATCCATAAATCTTTCGTATTGATTCCCAAACCCTCGTCACTGATTCATTAACCCTCTCGTATGATCCATAACCTCTCGTACTGATCGCATAACCTCTCGTATTGATCCATACCTTCGTTACTGATCCATAACCTCTTGAACACTGATCGATAACCTTTATATTGATCCAAAAACCTTCTCTGTACTGCATCATAGACCTCGTACTGATCATAATCTTACGTGCTTGAGTCATAACCTCTCGTAAGATTCCATAACCTCTCGTACTGATCCATACCTTTCGTACTGATCCATTAATCTTTCGTATTGATCCATTAACCTCTCGGTAACTGTCCCCCATAACTTCTCGTACTATCCATAACTCTCGTATTGATCATAACCTCTCGTCACTGATCCAGTAACCTTCTCTATTGATCGAAACCTTATATTTGATCCATAACCTCTCGTACTGTCATACCTCTCGTAGCTGATCCATAATCCTTTCGTATGGATCATAAGCCTCTCGTACTATCGGCCATAACCTCTCGTTACTGATCCATAATCTTTCGTATTGATCATTAACCTCTCGGTACTGATCCATAACCTCTACGTCTGATCGATAACCTTTATAATTATTTCCATACCTCTGTACTGATCCATAACCTTTCGTATTGATCGTTCGTATTGATCTTTGGACAGTGGGATGTTTGGCGTGTGTTGGAGTTCTCGTTGTTGCGGGCGTCGACATGGAAATCAGACGAGTTCTCAGGAAGTTCAGCCCGGTCACCATGGCCATCAACGACATTAGGTGAGTCTCCCCCATGTAGCTCCTCCCCCTGTAGCTCCTCCCCCTGTAGCTCCTCCCGTCCCCTCTGTAGCTCCTCCCCTGTACTCCTCCCCCTGTAGCTCTCCCTCCCTCCCCTGTAGCTCCTCCCTCTGTAGCTCCTCCTCCTCCCCCTCCTCCCCTGTAGCTCCTCCCTCTGTAGCTCCTCCCCTGAGCTCCTCCCCTGTAGCTCCTCCCTCTGTAGCTCCTCCTCTGTAGCTCCTCCCCTCGTAAGCTCTCTCCCCCTGTAGCTCCTCCCTCTGTAGCTCCTCCCCGTAGCTCCTCCCTCCTCCCCCTGTAGCCTCCCTCTGTAGCCCTCCCTCTGTAGCTCCTCCCCCTGTAGCTCCTCCTCCTCCTCTCTAACCTGTGTATTTATATTTCAGTCGTTCTCTCCTGATGCTTCCTCCCTATGTAGCTCCTCCTCTTCATAGCTCTCCTCCTTTGACTCCTCCCCGGTAGCCCCTCCCCCTGTAGCTCCTCCCCCTGTAGCCCCTCCCCTGGTAGCTCCTCCTCCCACTCTCACCTTCAGTATTTATGTTTCAGTCGTTCTCTCCTGATGCTCGTTGGCTCATCTCTGTCTCTATGGACTGTTCTGTGAGGACCTGGGACCTGCCCACAGGGAGGTGAGTGACCCTAACCCAACCACACCTGCACCTGACACACCTGCCACAGGAGGTGAGTGACAGAGAGCTGTGTGAGGAGCTGTGTGAGGAGCTGTGTGTGTGAGGAGCTGTGTGTGTGAGGAGCTGTGTGTGTGAGGAGCTGTGTGTGTGAGGAGCTGTGTGTGTGAGGAGCTGTTCTAAACAAGTCGACCAGAGAGCTTCACATAGAGCTCCTGCTCCACGTGACTAAACTCACTGCGGCTCCATTACAGTGTTGAATCTAATGGAAGAATCCAGAAATGTAGCTTCTGTGGCTCATCTGTGGTATTAAATGAAGCTGTAAACATCTGTACGTCTAAACACAAACATTAGCCACCATCTTGTGTCTCGACTTTACTTTTCACAAGTTTAGAAGCATAAATACACTCATTCTGTTTCATCTGAGTCACTTTAAACCTTCTATATCATTAAAACACTTCTCTGATGATGTTTGTGTGAAATATATTTGACTCTGACGCCCTGGACATAAACCGTTTACTCAGACTGAACATTTAAACATCTGATCGACAGGACATAAAGTATAAACATGAAGCTTTAGTGGACGAAGCTCAATGAGATCATCAGTACAACTGAAACAAAGATTTTGAACAGTTTTAAGACAATAGTTCAATGATTAACCAGATTAAATACTGATCAATACATCTGGAGTTATGAACAAACTGGACTCCAACTTTTAGCTGGAAAATCCACTTTTTCATCATGGCGTTTGTTTGTTTGTTTGTTTGTTTGTTTGTTTGTTTGTTTGTTTGTTTAGTCTGGTGGACTGTTTCCTGGTTGCCACGGGCGCCGGTGGGCGTGTCTCTGTCGCCGACCCGGAGACTTCCTGGCGACGGTTCATGTGGACGCCCTGGGAGTTGTTTACTATGGTAACGACCAATCACAGCCTCTGTCTCTGTGTGTGACAGTCAGCTGTCTAAACCCCGCCCCCTCGCTCTAAACCCGCCTCCTCTGCCTCTAAACCCTGCCTCTCTCTCTCTTTTAACCCCGCTCCTCTGCCTCAGGACCAATCGCAGCCTGTGTTCCCGGTCGGACTCAGGCCCCTCCCCTCAGACTTCCAGCCGGCCAATGAGACGCTGCCGTGCTCTGGGCCGGAGGAGGAGCAGGAGCAGCCTCATTGGACGAGGAGGAGGAAGCGTACGTGTCACCTGACCAGCTGGGGGCGAGCTTGTGACGCTCAGTCTGCTGCCGGAGTCAAGATGGAGGACGCTGCTGCGATTGGACGAGATCAAGGTCTGAACACGCCCACACACACCCACACACACCACCTCCTGACCACGCCCACACACGTTCCTCTGCTGAACATTGACTTTATAAAAACAGAAAACCAGGTAAACAGCAGGAGGAACAGAGACTCAGACAGGACAATTAGTCTGTTTAACAGTTTGTGACAGTCTGATCTTTGAACAGTCTTTGGTCTTGAGTGAGACTGGAGCAGTTTACAAAGCAGCGGAGCTTTAGATACGTCTCTTTAGTGTGGTTCATGAGCGTCACAGTTACAGACGTTTGACCGACGCTGCTGCAGCTCAGAAACATGAGCCTCTGAGGTTATTGACGTAGAGCTGTGCAATATATCGAAGTTTAGATAATATCATGAATGTTGTTTCTAAGCTCTGCAAAGATTGAATATTGAGTTTTATCGTCCAATAAAACATGCTGCATAAGTAGAAGTCTTCAAAGTTTCATCTGGACAGTGTTTCTGAAGAATTGAAAATGACTTTGGGATGAGAGTCGAAACGTCTTGATCTTCAGAAACACTGTCCAGATGAAACGGTGGAGACTTTGAAGATCACTCCTGGATGAACGAAGGATTACACCGTCTCACTACAAAAGAGCTCATGTCTAATAAAAGTTAAATAAAGGATACTATCAACTTTCTAACACTGTAGATGCAACCAGTTTATATTTCTATTAGAATGAGTACAATAAGTCATTCAGAGCTTCACTAAACAGCAACATCATGACAGGGCCTATAATGAAAGATTCCTGCACTTGTATTTAATTTGACAAATATTACTTTCATATTTAAACAAACATATTTTAAACAAAAAATAATCATTTGAAAATAAGTTGAATATAAAATGTTGTTTTACATGAAATAAGAAAAATACACACTGACTTCAATTTATTTTTAAAAAAAAAGGATTCTTCTGGAATTTCCCCACTGTGGGACGAATAAAGGATCTTATCTGAAGTCAGATTTGTATTTTAAGAAAGTCAAAACATGAAAATCACAATAAACACAAAGTCGACCAGTTTTAGGCTCATTGGAGTGTTTAAGGTGATGTTTTTATAATCTTGTCACACATTTATGTTGGACTAACAACCAAACATCGTTATTGAGATCTGACAATAAATACATTATGGAGATATTAGTTTTTGTCAGTATCACCCAGCCCTAGTCTGGTGCATTTGACCGGCTTCCAGTGGCCGAAGAAAATGAGAATAAATCAAACCATTGAGCCGTTTTGTACAAAACATATGTTTCCACTTTCAACATTTAGTTAAACAGCCACAGCTAAACCTAAACACAGATAAATGAGACTGTTCAGACAGTTGTGTCAGAGTTTGGATGTGTGTGATCTGGGTTTGTACAGATTATGTTTTATCAGTTTTTCTTTAGGACATTTTATTATTTATTTTTAGATTGTTTCAGATAGCTCACACCTTTACAGTCGGCTGTGCTCTTTACAAACATCTGCTTCTTTTGTTTGAGCAGTGTTATACAGTTTATACCAGGGTTATTTAAATAGCGGCCCGAAGCAGTATGATGTGGCCCACCTTGGTAAAATGGGCCATGGACTGGGCCACATTGTAAAGAAGCCTGGGAAACAATCCGTATCTGATTTACAGTGAACATGGTGGATACAGAAACATAATGACTGGTCCATCATAGTGAAGTGGGCCATGGACTGGGCCACATTTCATGGTTTGATCTGGTTTTTCAGTCGCCTGCAGTACTTTTAAATCAACTTCATCAGATAAAATTCCAGATGCAGCATTAGTTATTATCACTACAAGAAACAACTCTGGTCTTGGGCACAATCTTGGGTCAAAAACTGTGATGTATTGTGAAACTGCCCGGCCCACAAGCCGTGGTCCTCGATACAACCTGGCCCTCTGAAAAATAAAGTTGAATAGCCCTGGTTTATATAAATATACTGTAGGACTCCCCTAACTAACCCTAACCCTAACCCTCTCCAGGAAAACTGTTTATTTTCTGTCACATTCGTTGTTTTCTCTTTTTCATGATGTGTAAATGAGCTGATCATTCTCCAGATGGTCCCAGAACCTGAGGGAGAGTTTGTTTAGGGTTTTAAAAAGTCTGACCTTTGACCTCTCTCTTTTATGATCTAATCGTTGTTTGTTTGTTTGTTTGTTTGTTTACAGAAGCGTAACAAACCCACGGCGCCCCCTGTAGCTCCGCCCACCGCGCCCTTCTTCTTACCCACAATCCCCGGGCTCACGCCTCAGTTCAGCGTTCCCACGGCGACGGGAGACGACGCCCAGGTGACTGACCACGCCCCCTCTCACAGTTTAACCCTTTAACGCCGTCCTGACAGAGTTTAACCCTTTCTCGTGTGTTTGTTTGTGTGGCAGTCAAAGGTCGTGACCTGGGGAGCGCTGGGTCAGAGGTCAGAGTTCAGCCGCGCTCTGGACGACGCCATGACGACCGAAAGACTGTGAGTCACAAACACTTCCTCCTCCTCCTCAGAACAAACGTTTTACTTTTAACCCTGCACCTCCTCCTGGTCCTACAGCAGGTCCAGAGTCTGGTCCATAAGCACGATACTGTGTTTAACCCTCGTGTCCCGTTATCAAGATAAATACATGTTTAAATCCTCCTCCATTGCTACAGTTTTTTAGATATTTCAGTGAATTCTTGTTACAAACCTTAGATCGAGTCATATTTTCAAAAAATCAACTCACAGTTTCACTAAACCCAGAGTCTGGTCATTTACACATGTTCTGTCCTTATGTTCTGTTAGCGCCTTTTACTCCACTTGTTTTGACGGCTGTAAAATTATAGTAAAATATATATTTTCAAACTTTTTTTGGCTTGAATCTGTTAATCCACTTCTGTTCTGACTAAAAATACCAAATTTGAAAAAATCTCAGTGTTTTAATATTTTACAGACTTATATAAAAGCTGATTTTCAGAGGTGAAAATGTGACACAAAATGGACCATTTTTCATATAAAATGGGCCAATCATATAAAAAATTTTCACTTTTTATTCCAGCCTTGGCATGTTAAAAATGAGTCCTGACTTTGACTTTGATGTATTTGTAGTTTTTGTGCAGAAGCAGTTTGTAGTTTTGTCTCTTGTCTCATTGACTTCCATTATAAACACTTTTTTTTACTGCTCTGAAAATCCACTATAAAAGTGTGATTTTCCAAACTTTTATGTTTGTTCCTTTTCAGAAGAAGTGAAATAAGTCATTTTTAGACTTGGTGATGAATTGTGTGTATTTCCCATTGAAACAGGCCTGTGAACAGTAAGACACAGTTTCCCCATGTAAACCTATGGGACATATAGGACAGTAAGAGCTCCATATATGGAAGAGACATGTTTGTGTTTAGGAGGCTCCTGGGGGCGTGGCCTCACCTGGGGCGGGGTGGAGGTGTGTGGGGGGGACCGGGGGGTGTTGGGGTGTATGTGTGTGTAGTTTGGTGTTTGTGCATATAATGGTGTATAGAATAGAGCTGTTCAAAGACCGAGTGCACTACTACATGACATGACCACAGTTGGACCTTCAGAAACAGTTGAGAGATACTTCTACATGTCTTAATGTATCTGGGCTAAAGATTAAACAGACTAAATATTAGTTTGAGTGAACGGAGATGCATCGTGATCAGGAGCCAATCGAACCGAATCGATCGTTAGCTGTAAGACGTGTAGTGTATCGGATGAGCATCGTATCACTCACTACAGGATACATTCTATTTCAAATGAGCTCAGGTCAAACAGCCTCAGAACAGACAGAGACAGAGGTGGGCGGGGCTTATCCAGCTGTAACTGTACTTCCTGTCTGTTTCAGTCTCACTTCCTGTCTCGTTGCTGAGGGAGAGTGGGCCGTCCTCCGTTGCCGTGGAGATCTCTGAGCTGTCGGCTGAAGGGGGCGTGGCCTTCCTGCACATGATTGACAGCCTGCTGCGGAGTGGGCGGGACTTCGACCTGGCTCATGGATTCCTCGCTCTTTTCCTCAAAGTAAGACACACGTTTATACTGATTATTAAAGAAATTAAACACAGTAAAGTCACAGTTTTATCTGACGTGTGTGGAGTAAAGTGTGTTTGTCAGTGAAAAGTCCTCGCTCTTTTCCTCAAAGTAAGACACAATTATCCAGTAGACTTGTTATTTTTCCTGTTTTATCTGTTTATTGAACTCTTTCTCTGCTTTAACTCTCTCAGCGTGAACATTTAGAATCATGTCACGTCACCTGCATAACCTCTATTGACCCTATTTTGTCCCGCTACTTTCTAGACGTGCACTTCCTGTTTAGCTGTATTTAGCCTGTAGATTTCAGCCGATGTGTTTATTTTAACTGTCATTATATTAATTAAAATTGCCCACAGACAGACAAACAAACACGTTAGCTACCTTAACAGAGCTAAACAGGAAGTGCATTTCCAAGCCAAGTGGGCGGAACAAATAAGGTCAATAGAAACATGTGCCTCTTGACTCTTCCTGGTTTATATTTCTAGAAAGTGAAACTCTTTACTGCAGGTTACCGTGGAAACCAGCTCTCCCGGTCTCCATGGAAACGGTCTCTTAATTCTCTTATGTCACATTTCTCTTTCCTCAGACTCACCTGACGACGGTGTCACGTGACCCCGTTGCCATGGAGACGCTGCTCCGCCTCTCGCCTCGGCTGGAGCAGGTGTGGGCGGAGCTTAGGGCCCAGTTCGACCAATCGCTGTGCCTGCTGTCGTACATCAAGAGCGCTCTGCTGTAGATCAGTTTGTTAATAAAGTTTGTTTAATAAAAGTCTAAATCCAGACTCAGTTTAATTATTCTTTTATTTATGAAGTAATTAAACCACAAACATTTAGAATAAAGAGTTTTATTATTAAAGAACTTGAGCTTGTTAGAGTCACACCACCTGATGATGTCACACGGTGGAAACTAAACATGTTTATTATCAAACACACTGCAGAATGTGTTTCCACAGAGAACATTTGATCAGTTTACAGATTATTTTTTGTTTTAAGGCTCAAAAATCACAAAGAAAAACTGATTTAAAACGACGAAACATTCCACATTTAGTTTTAGTCGAGGCCTCGTTAGAGACTTAAGGCAAAGGGGCGGAGCTTGTGAGAGGGAGGGTCCTAAAGGGGGCGTGGTTTGTGACGTTTGAATCTAGTTTAAGTCAGTCTCTTGTGATACAAAAGTGAGTCGAGTCTACAAAGAATCTGTGGTTAGATGAACTCAAACCGGTGAGCCTGTGGTCAGAGGGCGTTCAGACGGAGGTGGAGCAGTGGGCCTGGGTCAGGGGGAGTAGAACCGGTAACCCTGTGGTTCAGGGGCGCTCACAGTTTGGCCTTGTTCATGCGGCTCATGAGTTTCTCCAGTTTTATGGCCATCGTCATGTCGCCTTTGATCCTCAGTTTCCCCGACATGAACGCCATCGTGGGCTTCAACTTCCCTGTAAAACAAACAAACAAACATGTCATCAACAACAAAACAAACAGATAAACAGTCAACAACAAACAAACAATCAGCTTAGACATGAACGCCATCGTGGGCTTTAGTTTCCCTGTAAACAAACAAACAAATAAACAAATTGAAAACCAATGCTATTTCTTCATGGATCTGCAACATTCTGTGTAATTCTATAAATAAACACAACAGTTTGTTCTTTTGTCTTTTTCAGCTTCAGTCTGTTTGAATTATTTCATTTGTTTCTTTGACGACAAACAAACGTCTGAAACTCACATCTACGTTAAAGAGAAAAGACATAAAACTTTTATTTTAAATCAAATCAATGTGTTTTTCTCTGAGGACTTCACACTATCAAGTGTTTAACTGAAAATACAAAATCAAATGTGTCTCGACCAGAAGAAATGTTTGACCTTTGACCTCTGACCTGAGAACATTTTGCTGAAGTCTCCAGAGTCCATCGTCATGACGACGTCGGCTTTACTGGTCGGCTCTCCGGCTCCGGCGCTGCCAGACCCGGACTTCAGGTCCAAGAACCAGACTCCGCTGTGCTCGCCTGGGACCCACAAGAGTCTAGAGTTAGACCTGGTCTTTAGTCCTGGTCTTAGGTCCTGGTCTGTAGTCAGGTTTAAGTCCTGGTCCTGGTTCAGTCCTCACCGGTCAGGTCGAAGCGGTAAAGTCCCTGTCTTTTGTCCTGCTTTAGTCCTGGTTCAGTCCTGGTTCAGACTTGGTTGGGTCTTGGTCTGTAGTCAGGTTTAAGTCCTGGTCTTAGGTCCTGGTCTCAGGTCCTGGTCCTGGTCTCAGGTCCAGGTCTCAGGTCCAGGTCTAGTCCTCACCGGTCAGGTCGAAGCGGTAAAGTCCCTGTCTTTTGTCTTTGGTCAGTCCTAGTTCAGACTTGGTTGGGTCTTGGTTCTGTAGTCAGGTGTCAGGTTTAAGTGCTGGGTCCTGGTCCTGGTCTTTAGTCCTGGTCCTGGTCTTAGGTCCTGGTCCTGGTCTCAGGTCCAGTCCTTGTCCTCACCGGTCAGGTCGAAGCGGTAAAGTCCCTGTGTGGACTTGACGACGTCTTCATTGATGGAGGCTCTGATCACGTCGAAGGTGCTTTCGATTGGTCCAGAGGAAGTGGGCGGAGCCTGGGAGGCGGGCTTTAAAGGCGGGCGTGGCTCCTGGACAGAACACACACACAGATTATTAAACTGTGACGTGAGGTTTGTGTTTTCTCTTTAATAAAGTGACGCAGTGAAGCTTTAATCCCACAGCTACAGCCCCAGAGCCTGTGGAGCCGTTTCCATGGTAACCTCAGGCACTGCCAGGCCGGGATTGGCTGTTTGTCTAGAAGTGGGCGGGGCAAACGGTGGAATTATTTGTCTGACATTTTAGACTTTTTGAATATTACACAACATCTGATCATCTCCATGGCAACAGATGTTTGGGAGGAGTCAGAGGTCCAGGGGGAGGAGTCTGAGGTCAGGGGGGAGGAGTCTGCAGTAAAGAGGGAGGAGTCTGAGGTAAAGGGGGAGGAGTCTGCAGTAAAGAGGGAGGAGTCTGAGGTAAAGGGGGAGGAGTCTGCAGTAAAGGGGAGGAGTCTGAGGTTCAGGGGGAGAGTCAGATGTAAAGGGGGAGGAGTCTGAGGTTCAGGGGGAGGAGTCAGATGTAAAGGGGAGGAGTCTGAGGTTCAGGGGGAGGAGTCTGCAGTAAAGGGGAGGAGTCTGAGTTAAAGGGGAGGAGTCTGCAGTAAGGGGTGGAGTCTGAGGTAAAGGGGGAGGGTCTGAGGTTCAGGGGAGGAGTCTGAGGTAAAGGGGGAGGAGTCTGAGGTTCAGGGGGAGGAGTCTGAGGTAAAAGGGGAGGAGTCTGAGGTAAAAGGGGAGGGGTCTGCAGTAAAGGGGGAGGAGTCTCACCGTGTTCTTCCATTTGCTGAGCGAGTGACTCTGGAGCTTCATCCAAGAAGAAATCTGGTAGAAGAGGATGTCCTGCAGCCAATCAGAAGAGAGAGACACATGAGAGCCAATCAGGAGAGAGAGAGACATGAGAGCCAATCAGGAGAGAGAGAGACATGAGAGCCAATCAGGAGAGAGAGACATGAGAGCCAATCAGGAGAGAGAGAGACATGAGAGCCAATCAGGAGAGAGACACATGAGAGCCAATCAGGAGAGAGAGAGACATGAGAGCCAATCAGGAGAGAGAGAGACATGAGAGCCAATCAGGAGAGAGAGACATGAGAGCCAATCAGGAGAGAGAGAGACATGAGAGCCAATCAGGAGAGAGAGACATGAGAGCCAATCAGGAGAGAGAGAGACATGAGAGCCAATCAGAAGAGAGAGAGACATGAGAGCCAATCAGGAGAGAGAGACACATGAGAGCCAATCAGGAGAGAGAGACATGAGAGCCAATCAGGAGAGAGAGAGACATGAGAGCCAATCAGGAGAGAGACACATGAGAGCCATCAGGAGAGAGAGAGACATGAGAGCCAATCAGAAGAGAGAGAGACATGAGAGCCAATCAGGAGAGAGAGACACATGAGAGCCAATCAGGAGAGAGAGACATGAGAGCCAATCAAGAGAGAGAGACATGAGAGCCATCAGGAGAGAGACACATGAGAGCCAATCAGGAGAGAGAGACACATGAGAGCCAATCAGGAGAGAGAGACATGAGAGCCAATCAGGAGAGAGAGACACATAGAGCCAACAGAGAGAAGACATGAGAGCCAATCAGGAGAGAGAGACATGAGAGCCAATCAGGAGAGAGAGACATGAGAGCCAATCAGGAGAGAGAGAGACATGAGAGCCAATCAGAAGAGAGAGACATGAGAGCCAATCAGAAGAGAGAGAACATGAGGAGCCTACCATCAGAAGAGAGAGACACATGAGAGCCAATCAGAAGAGAGACACATGAGAGCCAATCAGGAGAGAGAGAGACACATGAGAGCCAATCAGGAGAGAGAGACACATGAGAGCCAATCAGGAGAGAGAGACACATGAGAGCCAATCAGAAGAGAGAGACATGAGAGCCAATCAGAGGAAAAAGAAAGACAAATGTGGAATTTGAGTGTGTGGGAGGAGTCTGTTTTGCGTGTGGGCGTGTCCTGATATAATGTGGGCGTGTCCTGATGTAATGTGGGCGTGTCCTGATCAGAGGTTACGCTAGACTTTTTTTAGGATCTTGAAATTCCGGTCAATTAGGAGAACAACCGGTCACATATTATTGTCTTATGCAAACAACTGCACATGAGTTATAGCTGTAACCTACGACTTTCACCTGCTCTACAGTCTCTATTTTTGAAGTTAAAATTGGTCGTTGTTAATGAGGTGTCTTTAACTTTTACTTATCATGATGATGAACGCTCTTTGATTCGCTCCTGTCTGCGGACTGAACCAGAGTCAAGCCTCTGCGATCCCCGCACACACTGGACCGAGTCAAGCCGCATCAACCTCCACGTGTCTGAGACGAGCCCTGAGCGCATCTGGAGATTTCTGAGTTCAGCGCGAGGTTTTTGTGACGTGCTTCACGTATAAAGTGTTGTACCTGTTTGTCTCCAGCAGCAACACGTCTGTTTCGCTGACGCTGATCAGCAAATCTTCAAGAGAGACGCGTGCCTTACCGCGTGTGCCTCTTTCTTTTTTTTTTCTCCACTTCATAAACGACGCACTTCTCTTCACTTGGCGTACTAAGCCACTGTATTTACTTGTGAGTAAACATTTGTCTCGAGTTGAGAAGAAAAAAAGCCGATCTACGCAGCACTACGAGCACGCGCTGGTTTCTCTGAGCACCTGTCAATCATCTGCAGCAGCGCCAGGATCACGTGTATCAGCGCCAGGATCACGTGTGTCAGCGCCAGGATCACGTGTATCAGCGCCAGGATCACGTGTGTCAGCGCCAGGATCACGTGTGTCAGCGCCAGGATCACGTGTATCAGCGCCAGGATCACATGTATCAGCGCCAGGATCACGTGTGTCAGCGCCAGGATCACGTGTATCAGCGCCAGGATCACGTGTGTCAGCGCCAGGATCACGTGTGTCAGCGCCAGGATCACGTGTATCAGCGCCAGGATCACGTGTGTCAGCGCCAGGATCACGTGTGTCAGCGCCAGGATCACGTGTGTCAGCGCCAGGATCACGTGTATCAGCGCCAGGATCACATGTATCAGCGCCAGGATCACGTGTGTCAGCGCCAGGATCACGTGTGTCAGCGCCAGGATCACGTGTATCAGCGCCGGATCACGCGTGTCAGCGCCAGGATCACGCGTGTCAGCGCCAGGATCACGTGTATCAGCGCCAGGATCACGTGTATCAGCGCCAGGATCACGTGTATCAGCGCCAGGATCACGCGTATCAGCGCCAGGATCACGCGTATCAGCGCCAGGATCACGTGTATCAGCGCCAGGATCACGTGTATCAGCGCCAGGATCACGTGTATCAGCGCCAGGGTCACGTGTATCAGCGCCAGGATCACGTGTATCAGCGTCAGGATCACGTGTATCAGCGCGAGTCTTGTCTATAGTTTCTGAACCCGAGAAGCGTCCGGACTGACAGTAGAACAAACTAGTGTGGAATTATCATTAAATAGTCTACAGTTAATCATGTATTATTCCTCATTTTTCTTCTACTTTTTATTTTTTTATCTATTATTTCTGCCGATCAGCTGACCGGGGACGGTCAACAGCACATTTTACCGGCCAAAGACCGGCAGGTGCCGGCTAACGTAATCTTTGGTCCTGATGTAATGTGGGCGTGTCCCTTAGCCTCCTGTGGGCGTGTCCCTTAGCCTCCTGTGGGCGTGTCCTGATGTAATGTGGGCGTGTGCTGGTGTAATGTGGGCGTGTCTTTTAGTCGTGTGGGGGTGTGTCTGTATGATTGTGGGCGTGTCCTGTACCCTCCTGTGGGCGTGGTCTGACCTGGACACACGGCGTACTGTGTGTCTCGTGGGGGCGTGTCTTGGTGCAGTGTGGGCGTGTCTTTTAGTCGTGTGTGGGCGTGTCTTTTAGTCGTGTGTGGGCGTGTTCTTTTAGTCGTGTGTGGGCGTGTCTTTTTAGTCGTGTGTGGGCGTGTCTTTTAGTCGTGTGTGGGCGTGTCTTTTAGTCGTGTGTGGGCGTGTCTTTTAGTCGTGTGTGGGCGTGTCCTGACCTGGACACACGGCGTACTGTGTGTCCTGCTGCAGTGTGTCTCGTGGGGGCGTGTGCTGGTGTAATGTGGGCGTGTCCTGGTGTAATGTGGGCGTGTCCTGACCTGGACACACGGCGTACTGTGTGTCTTGCTGCAGTGTGTCTCTTGGGGGCGTGTGCTGGTGTAATGTGGGCGTGTCTTTTAGTCGTGTGTGGGCGTGGTCTGACCTGGACACACGGCGTACTGCTCGAAGTCTCTCACTCCTTCGTTCTTCAGCAGATCTTCATCGATGACGAAGTTTCCGGTGAAATCTTTGTTTTTGGTCAGAACGGCGTAAGCGGCGTCGGCCATGATGTCTGCCGTCCTGCACTGTCTCCCACGCCGTCCCCCCCCAGCATGTCCATGGCCGCCGTCTGGATCGCTACGGCAACACCAGGGGGGAGGAGTCAGAACCAGCGCGTCCACAGTGTTTTTACCTTTAGTTTGAGACTCACCTGTTTTGGGCCACAGAGCGTTGACGGCGATCTGACCTTTGAACTCTTCGGCCATCCCCAGAACACACATGGACATACCGTACTTGGCCATCGTGTACGCTGCGCACAACAAACACAAAACACATGGTTATTATTGTGCAGGGACAGATGAAGACAGGTGCGTAGTTACCTGTGTGGTTCTTACACCGGGCTCACACTGCCTTACCTGGGATCCAGAACCCACACTTCAGCATACTGCGAAGACGTGGGTCTGGTCACACGCCTCCACCTGCTTTCACCACCAGAATATGCATGTGTATGTACGGACTCTGCTGCCATCGCGAGACCACGAGTTTCACGAGCGATCTCGGACACGTGTACCAGTGGTATGTAAACACAGAACACTTGCGCCGTGTTTTGGGCTGATTTCACGTCACTTCATTTTCTGTTTGATTTTTCGCCGCACAATGTGTAAGTACGGGACGTTTATTTACCTCCTGTGTGTTCAATAGTCGTGTGTATTCAGCATTTTGCCTGTATTTGTTGTAGTAGCAGAAACGTAATGTTTTTACTTTGAAAACCACCAGATTCTCTTCACCCCGAGCGCTTGGTTTCCTGTTTGTGTGTCTTTTTTCACAACTTTACAAAAAGGGCTCCGGAGGCTCCGGCTCTGGAAAAAGTTCTTGAAACGGAAAAAATCCGGACGTACGGAGCAGAGCCGCGGCTCGCCGGACCGGACGGATCTGTGGAGAGTAGAACATTACCAAAAACAAAGCCTCCGTACGCCGGACTGATCCGGGAGACCGGGTAAACAGTCGGGTTCAGTTCATGAGTCCGGCGTTAACAGGTGAGACAGGTGTGTAGTTACCCGTGTGGTTCTTGAACCAGATCGGGTTCAGGTTCAGAGGAGGAGACAAGTTTAAGATGTGAGGAACAAAACGAGACTTTAACAAGTGAGGAACCACCACTTAGACCTGAAACAGAAGAGAGCTGAAAGAGAGAGAGAGAGAGAGACATTCAGCAAACAGAGAGAGAGAGAGAGAGACATTCAGCAAACAGAGAGAGATAGAGACATTAGGCAAATTAGGCCTAAGAGAGAGAGCTTAGGTTCAGATCAGCAGTTCTGAATCCAGAGTTGTGACACAGTACTGCCTCTTGAGTGTTCTCACGTAGATACCGACTCCTCCTCCTTCCCTCCCTCCTTTCTGCACAGCTCTGTGATGCCTTACCTCCTCCTTCACGTCCTCGTCACAACACAACAGCTGAATCAGAATAAATCCTCCCCAAACTCTCCCTGAGCTCCAGAAACAGCTCCAGAAACAGCCACACTGACAGAAGTTTAGACAAAATGTATTTACTTAGACGCAGATGTGGCTCGCTCCAAACGCCTCACGTGTTTCTCGCAGGTGTAGTGTGTGTGTTCAGGTGTGTTACAGGTGTGTTCAGGTGTGTTCAGGTGTGTTCAGGTGTGTTTCAGGTGTGTTTGGGGTATGTGTGTGTGTGTGTAGTGTGTGTAGGAGGTTGTGTGTAGGAGGTGTGTGTAGGAGGTGTGTGTAGGAGGTGTGTGTAGGAGGTGTGTGTAGGAGGTGTGTGTAGGAGGTGTGTGTAGGAGGTGTGTGTAGGAGGTGTGTGTAGGAGGTGTGTGTAGGAGGTGTGTGTAGGAGGTTGTGTTCTTACGTGAGGTAGGTTCCTCTCAGGTTGATTCAGGTGTGTGTTCAGGTGTGTAGCTGGTGTGTGGTGTGTGTAGTGTGTAGAGTGTGTACAGGTGTGTGTAGTGTGTAGAGTGTGTACAGGTGTGTTCTTACGTGAGGTAGGTTCCTCTCAGGTTGATTCCGAGCATCAGATCCACTTTCTTCATGGGAGTTTCTAAAGTTCCAGTTAAACTTATGGCACTGGCATTATTCACCAGGATGTCTATACCTGAGCCAATCAGAGAGAAGAACAGTGTGAGAGCCAATAAGAGAGAAGAACAGTGTGAGAGCCAATAAGAGAGAAGAACAGTGTGAGAGCCAATAAGAGAGAAGAACAGTGTGAGAGCCAATAAGAGAGAAGAACAGTGTGAGAGCCAATAAGAGAGAAGAACAGTGTGAGAGCCAATAAGAGAGAAGAACAGTGTGAGAGCCAATAAGAGAGAAGAACAGTGTGAGAGCCAATAAGAGGAAGAAAGTGTGAGAGCAATCAGAGAAGAGCAGAGAGTCAGAGCCAATCAGAGTCTTAGTCCAGGTCCAGGTCCAGGTCCAGGTCCAGGTCCAGTCTCACCTCCAAACGTGTCCACAGCTTTCTTCACAGCCTCATCGATCTGTTTCTCGTCTCTGATGTCGACGACACAGGCCAGAGCTTTACCACCGGCCGCTTCAACTGTCAATCACAGAGACGAGAGTTAAGACCCGCCCACACGACTGTCAATCACACATAGAGGAGTTAAGACCCGCCCACATAACTGTCAATCACACATAGAGGAGTTAAGACCCGCCCACATGCCTGTCAATCACAGATACAAGTCCCGCTCCCAGCTCTGCATCTGGGACCAAAAAGTGTAAATCGTCTCTGTTAGCATTAGCATTAGTCTCACCCTCCTCTGCAGCCGTATAAATCGTCCCGGGTAGTTTAGGATGAGGTTCTGCAGTTTTAGCGGCGATGACGACGTTGGCTCCGTCTCTGGCAGCTTTCAGAGCGATGGCTTTACCGATGCCTCTGCTCGCTCCGGTGATGAACAGAGTGCAGCCCGCTAGCTTCCTGAAAATATAACATGTACAACTGTTAGCTTTCTGAAAATACAACATGTACAGCTGTTAGCTTTAAGAAAATACAACATGTACAACTGTTAGCTTTTTGAAAATACAACATATAGACATTAAGAAAACACCACACACAGACTGTTAGCACGCTAATACATTAAACTAAAGAATAAACTACTAAATTACCAAAATAGTTGTTAGTTGCAGCTCTACTTTTCTGTTTCTAAACGTCTGTAAACCCAGGAGCAGGACACGGCTCACAGAACAGAACAGCCTGAGTGATTCTTACAATCTTTACAGCGACTTTGGGTGGACGTCTGTTTTTAAAGTCTCTTTTGGACTGAGCTTTTAGTTTGTAAAAGGATTAAATCTACAGGCTAAAAGCAGCTAAACAGGAAGTGCACGTCCTAGAAAAGTGGGCGGGACAAAATAGGGTCAATAGTGTATTATAATTAGTGTTGGATGTCACTTAAATACTGGAAAAATACTTAACCTAACCTATACCAAACCCTGTGAGATAAAACAGATGAGCAGCTGGAACAGGGCCAGAATCATTTCTGTTGCTTCTTTTACTTAATATGAGCCTCATTTGTTGTTTGCCTTTGTTTAAATACCAATAATGCCATTTTAAATCCTAGTTTTTGATCGATGTTTACCATAAAACACAAAAGTAATCCCAAAGTCATGTACTGTGTCACGTGACCAGCTTTAAGACAATAAAACTCCTGAAACTGTTTGTTCAGCCTCAGTGTTTGGTCTGAATGTCCCACAGTCCTGCTTTATCTACAGATTCACTCATAACCATAACCTAATCAGAGCAGAAGTTCCAGAGTGGAGCTTTAAATGTCTTTACAGCAGAAACACAAACAAACCTCAAAGACCAGAGTCACCTTCGCTCTACTTAAACCCAGACACGACACTCCGCTGACAACACGCCTGTTTTTACACAAACCTCTCACTGTCCCGGGTCAGACACGGAACCAGACCCGGGACAGCACCGGTCCTGACCCGCTCTGACCCGGGCTAAAGTTCGGCTGCGGCGCTTTGATCGTGACGTGTCCGGTTCTGACGTCATGACCCGCGTTTGTCCCGGTTCTGTCTGTTTAACCCGGGTCTGAAGTTAAAGGAGCTGCGACAGTTTAACCCGGGTCAGAGCGCGTGGGCTCATGGACACAGGGACACAGTGGGCTTTGGTCTCAGGTTCGGCTCGGTTCTGTTCACACACATGCGGGTTATTCTCCGTGTTAGTGTGAAAGGTTCAGAGAAAAGACAGAGACTCACCCGGTGTTCTGCAGCATGGTCCCGGACGGTCCTGGTCCTGGTCCTGATCCTAGTCCTGGTCCTGGTCTGGTTAAAGTCTCGGTTCGGTCTCTGCTCACACAAACACAAGTCCGACACTCTGACCTTTCACCCACAAACCGCGGCGGAAGTTGTTCTTCTTCTTCTTCGTCCTGACTTCCGGCTCGGGGAGACGGTGCTGCCCCCTGCGGACTCACACTGAACTACACGTTTACATGATCAGGGAAATCAGACTAGGCTAGAAAACCGGACTCTACTTGGTTTTCCCCTCAAACCAGTCGGACCAGTTTTGCTCCTGTTTACATGTGAGAGAGTAAACCGATTACCCTGGAGAGACTGGTCCTGCTGTGTGTCAGACTCATAACTGCATGACTGAGGCTGTAATTTGTTGAATTACTTTAACATTGTTAATGTTGTTTATTTTTATTAACTGTTTGTAATACTGTTTGTTAAATGACACACAGATTTTCTGGAACATGTAAGGCTGTTTTAAACATGTAGATCAGTGTTAAACATGTAGATCAGTGTTTAAACATGTAGATCAGTGTTAAACATGTAGATCAGTGTTAAACATGTAGATCAGTGTTAAACATGTAGATCAGTGTTAAACATGTAGATCAGTGTTAAACATGTAAAAAGATCAGTGTAAACATGTAGATCAGTGTTAAACATGTAAAACAGTGTTAAACATTAGGTAAATGTGAGATTGTGTGAGCCACTTTGTACAAGGCACTTTGTACTTCTAAAATTCTTAATTTCTTGCTGGCCTGTGCAGTGGTCAGGAGTTATGAGCTGCTCAGTTACATTTGTCCAGCTGCAGACCGATCGTCTGTTTACATGAGTCTGAAATCAGACTACAATCGGTCGGGACCATGTGCACCAACTGGTTTTCTGAAAACCGGTTTTACGGCTCCTCAATAGGTCTGCTCAGGTTTACATGAGCTTTGGAAAACTGGTTTAAATCGGACTAGGCTAGTTATCTGGTTTTCCTGGCTCCATGTAAACGCCCTGAGTGAGTTATAATAATGACTAGAGAGAGCGTAGCCCATTTTTAAAAGAAACACGGCAAAAATGAATTTTCAGACCAAATAAAATTGCTCGTTTCTAAAATGTTAATCCTATTTTAACAAATGTTAACGTTCTGTTCGTCTGTGGAGTTTTGTGTCTTAAACCTGGAGGACGTTTCTAGAATCACAACATGAGGTCTTTGTTCTTCCAGCTCAAACATCTTCCTGAGTTTGAACTGGTCTGAATCAGCTTTTCCACATAAACACCCGTTTGTTCTGAAGAGACTGTTCTTGTGCCTGAATGTGTCGTTTGGCCTTTGAGCGTCAGGTCCAATGTTCACAGAATCATAAACATATAAACTCTTATGGATCTGTAGGGCAGAGTTCAGATGGAAATGCTTCGTGTGGCTCAGGATCAGAACAGAAACAGTTTTATATTATTTAACTTCAGCCACGTTCACACAAACAAACATGATTCTCTGTAGTGACTATTGTGAATCAGCTAACAAAAGTGACCAAACTTAAGACCAAACAGAACTCAAATAATCACTTTGGAGCTCCATGGGTTTACGCAGTGTACAAACGAATGTCCGATCAAAAAGGATTTATTCCAAGTGGATGGCAAACAACAAGTTTTACATGATTACGGCCTCCTGCTGCCTCTCCTCTCCTCCACTGGTAAAAAACCATAGGCCCACCCAGGTGCACCTGACTCCGCTACACCGCCACCTATAGAACCTCGGTGCCCAAACTAATATGCAAAAGAAAATAAATTAACTTTAACTTAGCAAAAACGTGACACAAATAAACTTTGTAAATTAGCAAAACTAAATTATGAAACGTATAACAAAACAAACAAAATAGACAAACAGCTCCTACATTATCTATAAAACATGATCTGTCTGTTGTATTTAATCCTGTTTTATTAAATCCTCACTGGTGTCGAGCTTCTAGAACATTCCAGACGAGTCAAAGTCCAATAAACCACAAACATCAAACAGATCTGGGTTTAAAATAGATCTTTATTCTAGATTTATTATTAGATTTGTTCACAATATAAAAGTTCACATTTGGTCCAAAAACATCTTTTCACAATAAAAGTCTAAAATAAACAGGTTTATTTATCAAACACACAACATAATCACATGTTTTCACTGAACACAGGTCCATTAAAACAGAATGTCTAGTTTCCCTTTAGTTTGTTTGACTGAAAAGCAGAAAAACTCTTTAAACTGTTTGTTTAGTTTAAGAGTCTGAGGTGTTTTCAGTCTGGAACGTGATTGGTCCTGAGCAGATCATGTGACACGACTGTTCCCTAGCAACCAGACTGTAAACAAACAACACTAAACACAAACAACAATAATTATGATTAAATGAGCTAAACACAAACATTATAATAAACTTTAAATTCAAACGATTTCACCAAAAACAGCTTCAGCAGAAAAGATTTAAAATCATAAGTTTGGTTTGTTTAAGTCACAGATTCTTCCACAAACAACACAAACTCTAGATAGATATTTATATAGTTATTTTCCCTGAACCAGTTTAAAAGATTGTAACTGTCTTTGGCTCCGAGTCCAAGTCTAAGTCCAGGTCCAGGTCTGCTGTTCCTGTAAAAGTCTGTTTGTTCCACATGTTTCACTTTAGTTTGGTCGAACAGAAGCACAAATAAAAGTACAAACATGAAAAGGACAAAAGATCATTGGGCCTCATTCATGAAACGTTCTTACGAACAAATTTGTTCTTAAGGGTTGTTTACGAACATTTTTGGCATTCACAAAATTTGTTCTTAACGGAAAATGTTGGTCTGTAAGTAACAATATACGAACACTGAGGAGCATCGTAAGAACAAAAAATCTGCTGTTTCAGAATTTTATTTCTTATAAAATCAGTCAAAAATTTAAATTCCTACATGATTGTAGGTTATGTATTTTTATAAATTATTATATGTAAAACAATTTTAGAAACAAAAAAGTCATCACTCATGCTAAAAATGACTCTTAATAAACCTGCAGCAGCCTGTCCCAGCCTCAGAACCTCTGTGTTCTGACCCCCCCAGGACTCAGGACCCTGTGTCCCCCCCAGGACCAGAGCCTCTGTGTTCTGACTGTGCACCCCTCTACAGCAGCCGCTGACCCCCTCCCCCGCACCGCCACACGCTCGTTCTACCGCGACGTGAAACGTGATATAAACGGCAAAAGCCCAGCGTTATTTCAATACATTTGTGACTTGAACATGTTTCCTCTGAGTGTGTTCATGTGAGTTGGACATTTTTAAAAGACGCTGAACTATTAACTCAGCGAAAGCGCTGCTTCCTTTCTTCCTCCTCCGCAGCAGCGCTTCCTTCTCCCAGCTCCGCTCCAGCAGAAATCTTGTGAATGACGCGCTGTGTCCGGCCCAGATTTGCCATATAAGGAAGTATGCATTATTCATTTTGATGTAAATAACCGTTCGTAGCTGGAGTTTGGTGAATTTGGCGTAAAGGCTGTTAGGAAGGAATTTGGCTCGTTACGAACTCGTCGTGAATCACAGGTAGAGTTTTCGCAGTGGCTTCTTAAAGTGGAAGTTACGCACAGATTTTACGAAGATTTTCATGAATAAGGCCCAAAGTGTTTAAGTTTGAGACTCTCCCTGCACAAGATGGCCGCCGCTGCTGCTATCGTTACCATGGAAACCCTCTCTAGAATCATTAGGATAACTCATTGCTCTGGACACGTGCAGCACCAGGTCGTCTCAGGTCACAGAGCTTCAGGTCCAGGTCCAGACCAACTGAAACTGGACCTGAGTCAGACAGAATCATGTCACTTTCACTTCTGCTGAGCCTCTGGTCTGCAGCTCTGAGTCCAGTCTGGACCTGGACCTGGACCTGGACCTGGACCTGGACCTGGACCTGGACTTGTACCTGGATCTGGACCTGGACCTGGATCTGGACCTGGACCTGGATCTGGACCTGGACCTGGTGGACTTTGATCTGAACTCTGATCCGACTCTGGACTCTGGTCTGGACTTTGGTCTGGACTCAGCTGGGCGTCTTCTGTGGCGGGGTCAGGTCTGTGGGCGGAGCCAGGTCTGTGGGCGGAGCCAGGTCTGTGGGCGGGGCCGAGGAGGCAGAAGTTTATTGATGAAGCTGGGAACCTGGAGACCTGTTTCCACGGTAACGCCGCCAAACCAAACCTGAGAGAACAGACAGACTATGGGCCTTAGGCGGGAGGAATACAGTCTCCTTAGGCGGGAGGAACATTCTGGAGTCTATCAGTGACTATGGGCCTTATTCTGGAGTCTATGACTATGGGCCTTAGGAGGAACATGGAGTCTATCAGGACTATGGCCTTAGGCGGGAGGAACATTCTGGAGTCTATCAGTGACTATGGGCCTTAGGCGGGAGGAAACAGTCTGGAGTCTATCAGTGACTATGGGCCTTAGGCGGAGGAACAGGAGTCTATCAGTGACTATGGGCCTTAGTCTGGAGTCATCAGTGACTATGGGCCTTAGCGGAGGAACAGTCTGGAAGTCTAGTGACTATGGGCCTTAGGCGGGAGGAACAGTCTGGAGTCTATCAGTGACTATGGGCCTTAAGGAGGAACATTCTGGAGTCTATCAGTGACTATGGGCCTTAGGCAGGAGGAACAGTCTGGAGTCTATCAGTGACTATGGGCCTTAGGCGGGAGGAACATCTGGAGTCTATCAGTGACTATGGGCCTTAGGCGGAGGAACAGTCTGGAGTCTATCATGACTATGGGCCTTAGGCGGAGGAACATTCTGGAGTCTATCAGTGACTATGGGCCTTAGGCGGGAGGAACAGTCTGGAGTCTATCAGTGACTATGGCCTTAGGCGGGAGGAACATTCTGGAGGTGTGACTATGGGCCTTAGCGGAGGAACAGTCTGGGTCTAGTCTATCTAGTGACTATGGGCCTTAGTCTGGAGTCTATCGTGACTATGGGCCTTAGGCGGAGGAACATTCTGGAGTCTATCAGTGACTATGGGCCTTAGGCGGAGGAACAGTCTGGAGTCTATCAGTGACTATGGGCCTTAGGCGGGAGGAACATTCTGGAGTCTATCAGTGACTATGGGCCTTAGGCGGGAGGAACATTCTGGAGTCTATCAGTGACTATGGCCTTAGGCGGGAGGAACATTCTGGAGTCTATCAGTGACTATGGCCTTAGGCAGGAGGAACAGTCTGGAGTCTATCAGTGACTATGGCCTTAGGCGGGAGGAACAGTCTGGAGTCTATCAGTGACTATGGGCCTTAGGCGGGAGGAACATTCTGGAGTCTATCGTGACTATGGCCTTAGGAGGAGGAACATTCTGGATCTATCAGGACTAGGGCCTTAGGCGGGAGGAACAGTCTGGAGTCTATCAGTGACTATGCTTAGGCGGAGGAACATTTGAGCTATCAGTGACTATGGGCCTTAGGCGGGAGGAACAGTCTGGAGTCTATCAGTGACTATGGGCCTTAGCGGAGAACAATTCTCAGGGAAATTGAAGACAAGATAAGTTAAACTTTATTGTCCCACTGAGGGGAAACTTGTCTTGGGCCGTAGTGGCCAGGAACTAGAATCTATTTAAAATTAAGCAAACATTTTGTAATGTAGCTGTGATTGGTCAGTCTTGTGTATCTGCGCTGTGATTGGTCGGTGTGTGTATCTGCTCTCTGATTGGTCGGTGTTAAACTCACAGTAAAGGCCGGCACCAGTGATTGGCTGAACTTGGTCCTGAAAGAGTGAATGAGTCTGAGCTGGTCCACGTCGATGAAGAGAAGGTCACCTGACACAAACACACACACACACAGTCACAAGATGGCCGCCACAGCGACACAAACACACAGGCTGTGTCCGAATGTGAGCCCTAACTACTGTACAGGTCACTATTCAGGGGTCACATGTTGTGGTGTCCGAATGTCCAGCAGGTCAAAAAGTAGTGACTCAAAAAATCCCACAATGCATCTGTAACAGTAGTGAGCATGGATGGCACTAGAACGGTCAATATGGACCACAATGCACCGGGAGAATCAGCGTCAGGTCTTTAACTGTAAACAACACGACTGAAGTAAAGACGTTAATGAGTCACTTAAACTCACTGTTGAGTCGGAGAAGAAACAAAACCCACGTAACTGAAGCTGTTAGCCGTGAAGATGCTAACGTTAGCTGCTAACCTTAGTTTGGGCTGTAAAAGAGGAATTATCCAGTCTGTTTGCGGTTAAATGTTTTGTCCAAGATAAACCAGACTTGTGTTATGATTAGTAGTCCTTAAATATGTGCGTGTCAGACGGACCTGGTCAGTATTTATTACAAAAGTTCATTTTTATCGGACTTTTTTTGCCGACCGTTACATTAACAAGGGGGAGAAGCACGTGACCTGCGTCAGCTGAAAATAGTGGCTCCCTGTGAAAGACCAGATGAATGAGTCACTGACTAGTCACTAAACAGGGCAGGACTGGAGAGTAATTGAGTGGATAGGGAATGAGTGTAGACATTCGGACACAGCGTCTGTCTATAGTTAACAGAAGTAAATATCTGAAAGTTAGAGCTTTGTTTGAGCAGTCAGATTCTCTGTTGATGTTTGTGACGACACAAACTGGAGAGAATCCACAGCAGCTGATTGGTTTAGAGTCTGTCTCTCACCGTTGCCGTGGTGACAGTCTCTTACCGTTGCCGTGGTGACAGTCTCTTACCGTTGCCGTGGTGACAGTCTCTTACCGTTGCCGTGGTGACAGAACACGCCCACTCTTCTCGGTAAACTGCTGTTGTCCAGAGTCTTGTGTTTGTTGTTGTGTTTGGCTGAGACGTTCGGCTGCAGCCATTGGCTGAGGCTCAGGCTCCAGGAGGCGGGGCTTTTACCCAGCTGAGCGAATCGACTGAGAGCTCCACGATAGGCCACGCCCACCGACACCGCCTTCCAGTCTCCTGTAGGACACACCTCCCAGTAAGCCCCGCCCCCACAGATCTGCTCGTCTCCTATTGGACAGAACAAACTGAGTCACTGCACAAGCCCCGCCCCCTCACACCTCCTGCTCTTCTAGCCCCGCCCCTCACACCTCCTGCTCTTCTAGCCCCGCCCCCTCAGTCTTCCTGCTCTAGCCCCGCCCCTCAGCCCCTCCTCCTCTAGCCCGCCCCCTCACACCTCCTCTAGCCCCGCCCCCTCACACCTCCTCTAGCCCCGCCCCCTCACACCTCCTGCTCTTCTAGCCCCGCCCCTCAGCCCTCCTCCTCCTCTAGCCCCGCCCCTCAGCCCTCCTCCTCCTCTAGCCCCGCCCCTCACACCTCCTCTAGCCCCGCCCCCTCACACCTCCTCTAGCCCCGCCCCCTCACACCTCCTCTAGCCCGCCCCCTCACACCTCCTCTAGCCCCGCCCCTCACACCTCCTCTAGCCCCGCCCCCTCACACCTCCTGCTCTTCTAGCCCCGCCCCTCAGCCTCCTCCTCCTCTAGCCCCGCCCCCTCACACCTCCTCTAGCCCCGCCCCTCACACCTCCTCTAGCCCCGCCCCCTCACACCTCCTCTAGCCCCGCCCCCTCACACCTCCTCTAGCCCCGCCCCCTCACACCTCCTGCTCTTCTAGCCCCGCCCCCTCACACCTCCTCCTCTAGCCCCGCCCCTCAGCCCTCCTCCTGCTCTCCCATTGGACACTGACCCAGGACGGTGTAAGATTCTCCGGCGAATCGTTCTCTGGACGCTCGAGTGGCTGCAGACTTCACCGGAGACGGAGTGGAGCTCCTGCCGCTGAAGGAGAGAGAGGTCAGAGGTCAGGCAGGGTCAGGCAGGGGTCACACACACAGGTCAAAGGTCAGAGAGAGAGAGAAGAGAGGAAGAGAAGAGAGGGAAAGGAAAGAGAGAAAGAAAGAGAAACAGACAGAGGTTAGAGAAGAGAGGTGGGGTGAGTGAAGCTGTGGTCATGTGACTGAACAGCAGCCAATGAGAGAGCAGCCGTGGTCATGTGACTGAGCGGTGGTCATGTGACTGAGGATCATGTGACTGAGCGGCGGCCAATGAGAACCTTGCGTCCTCAGTGATGATGTCATGAACGTGCAGAAACAAAAGTCAAAGATGTTAATAACGTGAGAGAGTGAAGCAGCCAATGAGAGCGCAGCTGTGGAGAGAGGCGGGGTTAGTGCTCAGAGCAGGCGCGTGATTGGCCGATGGAGATGTGGGTGTGGTCTACCTGAGAGTCCGGCGCCGCTACAGGAGCTGCAGAGGGACAAAAGCCTCGTCGTTAAAACCTGTTCAATAACACACCTCTGACCCCTGACCTCTGACCTCTGACCTGGCTTTGTCCCGGCTCTTCACCCTGGGGTCGTGACCTTTCACCTTCGGACTCCAGGTGGCGCTGTGGCTCTGCACGTTCAGGTCCGGGTGAGACGAGTCCGAGTCCAGACGGAAGTAAAAGGCTGAGACGTAAACACACACATAAACACACATGTAAACAAACAAGTAAACAAACAAACAAACAAACAAACACACATAAACACACATGTAAACAAGTAAACAAACAAGTAAACAAACAAATAAGTAAACAAATAAACAAACACACACAGGGCTTTAACAAACAAACAAACAAACAGAGCGATAAAGAACAAACCTTTGGTCTCCAGCAGAAGTGAGTCTGAAAACTCTCCCAGAGCCGCTTTGTTTACAGCTCGAACTCTGACCTCCAGGAACCGAGACTCCAACCTCAGACCTGCTGGTGACAGGGCCACATTACAGACCGACATGGGGGGTATTCCATGAAAGGTTTATCCTAAAATCCTGAGTTGAAACTAGCTTCATCTCCAACTTAAGCCTCAGGTCGTTCCATGAAAGAAATAAGCCTGGGTCTGAACAACGATAATTCAAGCTGAAGATTAATCTGAGCTTTGCTCTGCTGAATGTGACGAGACCAGATCAATGGAGCAAAGACATCACTGAGAATGAGAGAGAAAAACGCTTATTTTACATGATCTGACTGAAACACGAGAGGAGCCAAAGTGCACACGGACCAGAGTTTGATTTTAGTTTAGTCAGTTTATACTGGTTTATTCTGATGCAGCCCCTCCCCTCCTGTTCACTGGAGACAGACGAGACAGTTTACTGCAGAGATCAGAGGATTTATCATCAGATTTGTGAGTAGTAGGCTCATCGTTTTTTAATGCAATGCACAGTTTTCCACTCCACATGTGGAACTAGTCCCGCTGCGTAAAGTTGTCACAAAGTTGTAGCGTAACTCTTCACAACCAGAACTGACCAATCAGAGCAGAGGATGTGTGTCCGTGGTGTGACAGGGTCAGAGAGGGAAAGAGGTGTGATGAAGCACTTCTGTGGCTAAAGCAGCAGCACGACTCCACGGCTCTCACACTTTAGTCCTGCTTTCATTGCTTTATCCTTTAGAGAAATATCTGCATGTCTGTGGGAAATCTTACGTAGGTTAGATTCACGTAGGAGTAACCTACAAGTTAACTTTCCAGTTAAATACATGGATGTATTATATTATTATACTTCCATGGTTAAATATGTGGCTTTTTGTGCAGCCAATGTGACGTTTGCTCTTACAAACGCGTCTCTCCACAGCGAGAGTGGCTCAAAAAGGATGAAAAGAAACGGTCAGAGCGGCTCTTTGGTGCCAATGCCAAGTAAATAAAAGTGAATAAAAAGTGACTTTATAAGTTGTGTTGGGACAGACAGAGAGATTTCACACAGTTGTGGAAGTGTGTGAGGATAAACATGAGATTTAGACGTTTTTTGAGACAAAGCTAGAATAATCTTGACTGTTAGCCTGGTCCCGACCAGGTTTATGACTGATACTTGTTACTGCGGCAACTCAGCGTCACCTCTGGTTAGCCGCGTTAGTGGAACGGAAATGGAGATTTCATAAGCCTAGATTGGACAAATAAGCCAGACTTTGGCTTTAGCTCGCTTCATGGAATACCCCCTATGTTACATTTATACTTTTTTAAAACAACACAAACACATTTCTCGTTGAAACATTGTTGAGTAAAAAGACTTTTAGCTGCAGGAGAAGGTTCATTATCTGTTTAAAACCTCCAAACACAAACCTGAGACGACGCACTGAGTGTCCCTGATGCCCTGCAGCTTCTCCCAGCATGCCTCAGTCACAGGGGCGTGGCCTGCTCACACTTCCTGTACTGGAGCTCGTAGCTGGCTCCTGATTGGCCGAGGCAGCTCCAGTGGGCGTGGAGCGTGTTGTCTGAGACGGAGCAGCGAGACTCGTCCAGGACGGGAACGGGAGGGGCTGAGGAGAGGTCAGAGGTCACGCACAGGTCACACACAGGTCAGACACAGGTCACAGGTCAGGCAGGAAGTGCTCCTCACCCGGCAGGAAGTCCAGAGCCTGAAGCCCCGCCCTCTCTGCGCCGAAGTCCACCGAGAAGTGAGACATGTTCAGAGACACGAGGACGGGACGAGAGGAGAGTCTGAAGGCCGGCGCCATGGTAACGCTGAGGACAGAGAGGTCAGGGGTCAGAGAGGTCAGGGGGGAGGAGTCAGGGGGAGAGGGGGGCGGGGTCAGACTCACCGTTCTTTGATCTCTTTGGCCGCCTGAAACACAAACACGACGTCGTCAGGTTTATAGTTTAATCTGAGTTTTAAACAGAAACAAACAGACCTGCAGGAAGTGGGCGTGGTCACTGATGCTGAGGGCGGAGTCAGCGAAGGCCAGCAGCTCCTCACCGTCCAATAGAGCGCTTTGCCCCGCCCCCTGCTGCGCCTGTCAATCACACAACAGACTCTCAGACAAAACAGACCGAAGCTCCGCCCACTCCGAACAGGGGCGGGGCTTACCTGGAGCTCCGCCTCCTTCTGCTGCTGGGATTGGACAATAGCCGCTCGTAGCTCCGCCCCCTCTCCTCCAGGGCGGAGTTTAGCTGTTCTAGCTCCGCCTCCAGTTCTGACATCACACGACATGACTCCGCCTTTAGGAAGCAAGGAGACAAGGAGACGAGGAGACAAGGGAGCAAGGAGACGAGGAGACATAAGAGTGTTAGGAGCCATGTGCAGATCAGTCATTTACCTTTTGTTCATTTAAAACACAAAACTGATCTAAAACAACTTATAAAATAGAAACAGCTCCACTGACTTCCTGTTCAAAACTGCAGATCTGATAAGCCCCGCCTCCTCACTGATAAGCCCCGCCTCTTCACTGATAAGCCCCGCCTCCTCAGTTTAATATTTAACTAGAAGAATCGTATTTTAAATGACTCATTATTATTGT
This sequence comes from Mugilogobius chulae, assembly GCA_038363315.1. Classification (NCBI taxonomy): domain Eukaryota; kingdom Metazoa; phylum Chordata; class Actinopteri; order Gobiiformes; family Gobiidae; genus Mugilogobius; species Mugilogobius chulae. The sequence continues at coordinate 84,890 of JBBPFD010000033.1, forward strand.
TATAAAGTGTCTCTGGGACAGTTTTGAACCATTTATGCTTCACTTTGAGTTTTAATCTTTTGAATTAAAACAAGTAAATCCAGACAAGTGGGCGGGGCTAGGTGGTAGGTGAAGCACTTGAGCTGCAGCTGAAGAACAATACAAGATTACTCAAACATGAATGAATCAATTCAAATATAACTTTGAGTAAACTAATGATGAAGGAGCTGTTATAACAAGATTAAACACTTAGAAAAGTGAATTTGACACAATAGTTCTCCTTTAAGACCTGGTTTAGTCCTGGTCTGGTCTCACCTGTAGTCCGGTCCTGGTCCGGTCCAGGGTCTTACCTGTAGTCCGGTCCTGGTCCGGTCCAGGGTCTTACCTGTAGTCCGGTCCTGGTCTGGTCTGGTCTTACCTGTAGTCCGGTCCTGGTCTGGTCTGGTCTTACCTGTAGTCCGGTCCTGGTCCGGTCCAGGGTCTTACCTGTAGTCCGGTCCTGGTCCGGTCCAGGGTCTGCAGAAGGTCTCTCAGTTCTTGATTCTTATTGGTCAAAGTGACGATGATGCGACGCAGAGCTTCCTGCAACAAACATGACATCATCAAGTCTAAGTCCTGACCTGGTCCAGGTCCAAGTCCTGACCTGGACCTGGTCTAAGTCCTGACCTGGACCTGGTCTAAGTCCTGACCTGGACCTGGTCTAAGTCCTGACCTGGACCTGGTCCTGACCTGGTCCTGGTCTAAGTCCTGACCTGGACCTGGTCTAAGTCCTGACCTGGACCAGGTTTTGACTTAGACCTGGTCCAGGTCAGGACTTGGACCAGGTCAGGACTTGGACCAGATCAGGACCTGGACCTGGTCAGGACTTGGACCAGATCAGATCTGGTTCAGATCCACGTGACCTGCTGAAGGTCCTGAACCTCCGTTTGAGAAGCTCTGAGTCTGAATCTAAAACCCCAGAGTTCATCTTAAACCCGGGTCTGTGTCAGAGCAGCGGGAGCGCGCACCGGGACGGGAGCGCGCACGGGGACGGGAGCGCGCGCAGACACAGGAGCGCGCGCAGACACAGGAGCGCGCGCAGACACAGGAGCGCGCGGACCGTGGAAGTTTCTCTCGTGGGTCGTCTCCTCTTTGATCCTCGTGTGTTTCCCGCGGTTCAGACTCAGATTCTGATCAGACTCAATCACAGATCAATACAGACTAAAGCCTGATCGATACTCCCGCTCCTCACCGTGTCCGCCCCTCCCCCCCGGCCCCGGCGCGAGCCCCGGGTCTCAGAGGTCAGAGGTCACCGGGACACGCACCGCGCACGCGCCTCGGCCCCGCGCACGAGCCCCCGGATCGTTAAACAGATCGATACTCGCCTTCTGCTCGTCCATCAGCTGATCCGCTCCGGCCCCGGAAGTCAAGTGTGAGAGGAGCACGCGCACTTCCGGTCTGAGCGTCACAATAAAAGCCTCGTGATTATAAATAAATAAATTCAATTCATTCTTTATTAAGAACACAGACAGAAACCAGGTTCATAGTTTAAACTGATTAAAAAATGCATTTTAAAAGAAAGAAAAATGTAAAACGACAAAGAGAACAGAATCTCTCCATTTACAGTTAAATTCAATCATTACAAAATGATACGTCCGCACAAGTACCGCGGATTGAGAAACAGTCCAAAATAATCTAATGTGTAGTTCCTCTGTGGTCCTGCTCGAGGCGCCGCTGAGCCCCGCCCCCTGTAGCAGCAGCAGAAGAAGAAGACAGACGCACAGTGCGTGAGGACGTGGTGACGTCATGACGCAGACACAGTAAACAAACCGCGTGCGCCGCTTCTCGTGACCGTTTCACTGCCGCTGCGCCTCCGAGGATCAATGTCCCAGGCCCGGGTGAGTGTCCAAGAGTCCAAGACCAGGACCAGGACCAGGACCAGGACAAGGACTAAGACAAGAACCAGGACCAGGACAAGGACTAAGACAAGAACCAGGACCAGAGTTAAGACCGTGTGCGGTTAGTGACAGAAAGCTGCTCGTGTGAAGTTTGTGTAAAGAGTTGAGTTTTAAAGCTTCACTGCGGAGCTTCTGTGTCTGACTCATGTTGTTACAGTGAAAGTCCCGCAGTCTGGCTTTACTTTCATACAGTAATGTTCCGTCTGTGAGAGGGTAAAGGTTAGGAGGAGTGTTCAGAGGTGGGCGGGGCTCTGTGGAACTTTGTGGAGGTGAAAAGACACAAACTGTCACAGTTAAAGTTACCCTCGTTATGTGCCGTGTATCTACGGCTTTACTATCATACTTTTTATCGATGAGTCACACTTTTGATCCACTTCAACTGTTTTTGTCGCGAGTGTGTGTCTGCAGACTCCATCAGGAGGAGCACAAGTAAAGCAAAACAAATACGTCTCAAAGGACATGACAGGGTTAAACTGACACGTAAAAAACAGTATTTATTTATTTATTATTTATGTGTCGTAACTGGCCCTGGGTTGGTCCTCGATAGTCAGGTCCAGAGGAACAGGGATTGAGTTTAGGAACGAGGTTTGGGTAAATAACCGTTTAGATCCATGGTTAGGTCTGATTATCCACAAAATAAACTCATCACCACGGAGCCTCCTGGTCCAGACGCCGCTAACACTCATTTAGTGTTTTGGGGATGAATCTGGAAAACTTTGCAAATGACATTTCAGTGAAACAAAAAACCTAAAAACTTGATTCTTATTTCTGTAGGTTAAAGTTGGGCGGCCGTTAAACATCGAGAGATCGAATCTACAGGGATTTGTGGTTTACAAGAACATTTTTATTTTGTTTTTGAAAAATCTAAGAAAAATCAGGAGAGAGTTATGGTGCGTTCCCGTCGTCCTTGGAGGTCGGAACTCGGACCTCGGAGTGATGCTTTCTCCGAGTGTTGTGTGTTCCAGTATCAAGTCAGATTACTTTTATAGTAATGAGACAATCCAGTCATAAATAGCTTGGAAACTGCCCAGAACAGATTAAATACAGATGTGTTTATGTCAGTTTAACAACGCAGGTTTATAACGGCAGACGCTCATGAGCAGCGCAGAAGTAAAGTCACAGAGGAGAGTGAACTGTAGAGACAAACTAAAGTCACAGAGGAGAGTGAACTGTAGAGACAAACTAAAGTCACAATAACACAATGAACTGTAGAGACAAACTAAAGACACAATAACACAATGAACTGTAGAGACAAACTAAAGACACAATAACACAATGAACTGTAGAGACAAACTAAAGACAAATAACACAATGAACTGTAGAACAAACTAAAGACACAATAACACAATGAACTGTAGAGACAAACTAAAGACACAATAACACAATGAACTGTAGAGACAAACTAAAGACACAATAACACAATGAACTGTAGAGACAAACTAAAGACACAATAACACAATGAACTGTAGAGACAAACTAAAGACACAATAACACAAAAAAAAAAAAAAAAAAAATGAACTGTAGAGACAAACTAAAGACACAATAACACAATGAACGTAGAGACAAACTAAAGACACAATAACACAATGAACTGTAGAGACAAACTAAAGACACAATAACACAATGAACTGTAGAGACAAACTAAAGACACAATAACACAATGAACTGTAGAGACAAACTAAAGACACAATAACACAATGAACTGTAGAGACAAACTAAAGACACAATAACACAATGAACTGTAGAGACAAACTAAAGACACAATAACACAATGAACTGTAGAGACAAACTAAAGACACAATAACACAATGAACTGTAGAGACAAACTAAAGACACAATAACACAATGAACTGTAGAGACAAACTAAAGACACAATAACACAATGAACTGTAGAGACAAACTAAAGACACAATAACACAATGAACTGTAGAGACAAACTAAAGACACAATAACACAGGTACGATCAGTAGTGAAGCTGTCGGAGGTTTTTCTTTCTCAAAACGCAGGGCGCTGCCATGTTCCATTTTCTACCTCGGACGCTGAAATTCTCTCCGAGGATCCGAGTGAGAACTCCGAGTTTGAGGGCTGTTCCAGTGAGAATTTACAAGTCGGAACTCAGAAGATCCGAGCTCCGAGGGGAAAGACTTAAAGCTAACTTTAACCCTAACTCTATAATCTAACTCTAACATGTCTGTTTACAGGTGACAGTGTTAGATCTAACTCTGATCTAACTAATCTAACTAATCTAACTCTAAACTCTTGTTTCCTCAGGTGACAGTGTTAGATCTAACTCTAATCTAACTGTAATCTAACTTGTGTCTCTTTACAGGCGAGAGTGTAACCCTAACATAACTCTAATCTAACTCTAATCTAACTCTGGAGACTTCTCTTTTTACAGGTGAGAGTGTTAGATCTAACTTTAATCTAACTCTATAATCTAACTCTAATCTAACTCTATAATCTAACTCTGACTTGTGTCTGTTTACAGGTGACAGTGTTAGATCTAACTGTAATCTAACTCTAATCTAACTCTGATCTAACTTTAATCTAACTCTATAATCTAACTCTTTAATCTAACTCTAACATGTCTGTTTACAGGTGACAGTGTTAGATCTAACTCTATAATCTAACTCTATAATCTAACTCTATAATCTAACTCTTGTTTCTCCAGGTGACAGTGTTAGATCTAACTCTATAATCTAACTCTATAATCTAACTCTATAATCTAACTCTATAATCTAACTCTAACATGTGTCTGTTTACAGGTGACAGTGTTAGAGCTAACTCTAATCTAACTCTATAATCTAACTCTATAATCTAACTCTATAATCTAACTCTATAATCTAACTCTATAATCTAACTCTATAATCTAACTCTATAATCTAACTCTATAATCTAACTCTATAATCTAACTCTATAATCTAACTCTATAATCTAACTTTAATCTAACTCTAACATGTCTGTTTACAGGTGACAGTGTTAGATCTAACTCTATAATCTAACTCTTGTTTCTCCAGGTGACAGTGTTGTTCTTCGCTCGCAGCGCTGACCTCACAGGTTTGAGGGAGGAGCCTGTCTCTGTGGCCACACCCACCTGTGGGCGGGACCTGTGGGAGGAGCTACAGCGCCGTCACCCCAGGTCTGACCTCTGACCTCTGACTGTTCCTGCCCCCCTGAGTAATTATAATGACTAGAGAGAGCGTTGCCATGGTAACCTGCAGTAACACATGTCCAGGTCCAGTTTACTAAAGATCTCAGACAAACCAACAGAAAACTAAACTTTTAAACGACTTCTTCACTTCAATACTTTGATACTTGAACTTTTACATATTTGTACATTTATTTATGCTTCTGTTTAACTAAACCACTGTGAAAGAATCTTTTAGCTGATAAATGTTCTTTTACAGTCACAGCAGTGAAGTAAACACAAGAATGATGAATGTTTGTGTTCATTTAGTATAATTACAAACAAAACTACTTTAATTGTGTTTCAAGTCCAGCTCAGTGCAGCGGTTTAAGGCTGAATATTTATTTTCACAATTCAGACGAAAAATGACCCACAAACAGAAAACTTTTATAAATAAATGTTAATTATTCTCTTTAATCTATGAAGTATTGAACTTGTTTTTACATTGTGTTTCAATTAGAATTCTTAGACCTTTCCCCTCGCAAGATGGCCGCCGCAACTGCCACGGCAACAGGCCCCTCGCTCTCTCTAGTCATTATAATAACTCATTACCCCTGACCTCTGCCCTCTCTCTGACCTCTGACCTGTGTGCTCTCAGTCTGTCGGCGCTGCAGGGGGCGCTGGTGCTCGCTGTGAGGCAGGAGTTCGTTGCCGTTGACGACGATCAGCCGCTGTTGCTCGGCGACGGAGACGAGGTGGCCGTGGTCCCGCCCCTCAGCGGCGGTTAAGCATGACGGAGCCCTGTGATTGGCCCAGAGGCAGAGACGTGTTTAAGCTGTGCTCTGATTCGCTGGACATCCAGGAAGTGATCCAGACGGTGACCAATCACAAGTGTGGAGCCGTGTCTGTGTTTGTGGGTGAGTCTGAACCAGGACTGAACTACTATACTTTGTATAAATCGTAGAAGAAGAAACTACGGGTGCTGGCAGGGTCATTTCCTGGAGCAGCACCGCAAAGGAAACAAAAATCAAATCACTGCACCTTGTAAAGCGCCGCCGCTGTGAGCCCGGTGTGTGTACATTCATTGAAATGAATGGAGGCGCCCGGTTTGCAGCGCAGCAGAGCGTCCCAGTGTGCGCTGACCTTTAGCCTTTAGCTAGCTGCGCTACAGGCTGTGGAACATTTTTTTTTTTTTTTTTTTTTTTTTTTTTTTTTTTTTTTCTTCTTTAGAACAAAAGAGACAAAGGACAAAACCAAAAGCGACAAAAAAAAAAAAAAAAAAAAGAAAGAAAAACAATACAGTAACTAAGGATATAAACAGTACATAGGGTATACAATATAGACTGAGTAAAGTAGTAGGAAACGTCATGGTATTAAATCATTAAGATTATGTTTCTCGAGAAGGTCTAGTACCTTAATAGCTTTTTGGTTTTTACTGCCTATTAATGAGGTTGTGTAATATTTTAAATCTATATTAAATAGAAATAGGTTCGGGGCTTGCTTGCCCACTTACATTTATGAATGTGGTTTCTGCCAAGTAGGACAAATAGCTGTACAATGTATGCTATGTTTACATTGACATTTTTTTGAGAGAACGATAATAGAACATTTTCTTTTCTTAACTGTATTCTTTGATTTTGCAATTTTTTGTTGATGAGAGTTTCTAACTCAATCCAGAAGAAGAGCACAGGCAGACATTCAAAGAACAAATGTGAGATGGTTTCATGGTGCTGTTTACAGAAGGTACATGCTGTAACAATTTCTTTATTAATCTTTTTAAATAGGTATTAGTTGGGTATATATTGTGCATTATTTTAAAGGATACTTCCTTAGTTTTATTGAGAATGCAGTATTTAGAATTCTGGCTTATAATTTTTTTCCAGTTAATTTGTTCGAAGATTGTGTTCCATTTGTATTGACCAACACTGGTAGTTTTGGTTTGACAAGATTTACGCAGATGTTTATTATTACATTTTTTATCAGTCAGATTACTCCATTTATTAATAATCGAGAGTCCATGTTTGTAGTACTTGGAATATATGATCCTTGATACAGATTAATGGGAATTGAATTCATCACTAAAAGGAATTCCTTCTCAGCAACTGGAAAGTGATATTTTTGCACAAAGTCAGGATAAGAATAAAAATTTCCATTTGGGCTAAGAATTTGCGAAATTAGTACTATATTTTTTTCAATCCAGTTATGTTGGAATAAACTCTTATTTTTATATCTAATGAACTTATTGTTCCACACAAAGGATTGTCCAGGCGAGAAGTTATGCTTATGTAAATCAAGCCATGATAATAAAACTTGTTTGTGGAAGTTGGATAATCTAATATGTAATTTAGCAGGATCATAGTTACATTTCAGCAGAAATTCAATGCCCCCAACTTTTTCAAAGATCATATTAGGAATGTAGTACCACATTTTGTTTTTGTTTTGAACATAATTTTTTATCCATTTAACTTTCAGAATGGTGTTCGATGTACCAAAGTCAGTCATCCCTATTCCTCCATCGCAAATGGAATTACATAAGACGTCTTTTTTTAAATGATGATACTTTTTCTTCCATACAAAGTTAAATATTTCTTTATCTATACATCGAATGATATTCTTGGGTACATCAAGCACCATTGCAGGGTATACAAGTCTTGATAAGCCCTGGCTTTCTGCTGGTAAACACCGACCATAGATTGTAAGATCCCTTAATAACCACTGATTAAACCTGTTTTCTGCTTTTTTAAGTATTGGTTCAAAATTGCAATCAACTCTGTCTTTCTGATTTCGACATATTTTAACCCCAAGGTAAGAAACATTTTCTTTAACTGGAATGTCACATATTGTTTGTTCTACAAGGTTCCCTTCTTTTACTGAGAACAATTCACATTTATTGACATTCACATTCAGACCTGAGGCTTTGGAGAATTCCTTCAAACAGTCAATAGCTTTACGATTAACTTTTGTCATGTAGAAAAAGAGTGGTGTCATCTGCCAGCTGACTACATTTAAGTTCCTTGTCACCAACTGTGATTCCTCGAAGATTACTTTGATAAATATAAGTCGAGAGAGCAGCTGTGGAACATACACAGTTGTGTTTCCCTCCAGAACTGTTTGTGCGAGGAGCAGTGAATCTGAATGAAGCTGAAATATGTGTGTGTTCTGACCAATCAGAGCAGAGTTACAGTGTGAGTGTTCTGACCAATCAGAGCAGAGTTACAGTGTGAGTGTTCTGACCAATCAGAGCAGAGTTACAGTGTGAGTGTTCTGACCAATCAGAGCAGAGTTACAGTGTGAGTGTTCTGACCAATCAGAGCAGAGTTACAGTGTGAGTGTTCTGACCAATCAGAGCAGAGTTACAGTGTGAGTGTTCTGACCAATCAGAGCAGAGTTACAGTGAGTGTTCTGACCAATCAGAGCAGAGTTACAGTGTGAGTGTTCTGACCAATCAGAGCAGAGTTACAGTGAGTGTTCTGACCAATCAGAGCAGAGTTACAGTGAGTGTTCTGACAATCAGAGCAGAGTTACAGTGAGTGTTCTGACCAATCAGAGCAGAGTTACAGTGTGAGTGTTCTGACCAATCAGAGCAGAGTTACAGTGTGAGTGTTCTGACAATCAGAGCAGAGTTACAGTGTGAGTGTTCTGACCAATCAGAGCAGAGTTACAGTGTGAGTGTTCTGACCAATCAGAGCAGAGTTACAGTGAGTGTTCTGACCAATCAGAGCAGAGTTACAGTGAGTGTTCTGACAATCAGAGCAGAGTACATGAGTGTTCACCAATCAGAGGCAGAGTTACAGTGAGTGTTCTGACCAATCAGAGCAGAGTTACAGTGTAGTGTTCTGACCATCAGAGCAGAGTTACAGTGTGAGTGTTCGACCAATCAGAGCAGAGTTACAGTGTGAGTGTTCTGACCAATCAGAGCAGAGTTACAGTGAGTGTTCTGACCAATCAGAGCAGAGTTACAGTGAGTGTTCTGACCAATCAGAGCAGAGTTACAGTGAGTGTTTAATAACAGTTACAGTGTGAGTGTTCTGACCAATCAGAGCAGAGTTACAGTGTGAGTGTCTGACCAATCAGAGCAGATTACATGAGTTCTGACAATCAGAGCAGAGTACAGTGAGTGTTCTGACCAATCAGAGCAGAGTTACAGTGAGTGTTCTGACCAATCAGAGCAGAGTTACAGTGAGTGTTCTGACCATCAGAGCAGAGTTACAGTGGAGTTTCTGAACCAATCAGAGCAGGAGTTACAGTGTGAGTGTTCTGACCAATCAGCAAGTTACAGTGAGTGTTCTGACCAATCAGAGCAGAGTTACAGTGAGTGTTCTGACCAATCAGAGCAATTACAGTGAGTGTTCTACCAATCAGCAGAGTTACAGTGTGAGTGTTCTGACCAATCAGAGCAGAGTTACAGTATAAGCAGCGGTAGTTGAAGCTAAAACTTATAAAGACGTTTTATACAAAACTAAAACCTTTTGAACCAGACAAATGTTTATGATGTGAGTCTCTAGATCTGACAGATTTTAAAGCTGTAAACCTGATACACAGAACCAGATACAGCTGATCTAGTCTCACATCACAACCTGGATCTGGTTTTGTAGTGCAGGACTCGGAGTTGTTGTTTATGTTGTTTACGTTGTTTATGTTGTTTGTTTGTTGTTTGTTGTTGTTTGTTGTTTCCAGGGACGACTCGTGAGGACAGTTTGTTGTTGTTTACGTTGTTTGTTGTTGTTGTTTCCAGGGACGACTCATGAGGACAATTTGTTGTTGTTTACGTTGTTTGTTTGTTTGTTGTTTCCAGGGACGACTCGTGAGGACAGTTTGTTGTTGTTTACCTTGTTTGTTTGTTTGTTTGTTGTTGTTGTTGTTTCCAGGGACGACCCGTGAGGACAGTTTGTTGTTGTTTACGTTGTTTGTTTGTTTGTTTGTTTGTTTGTTGTTTCCAGGGACGACCCGTGAGGACAGTTTTCAGGGGCAGAAGGTGATTGGTCTGCAGTATGAAGCCTACGAGCCCATGGTCCAATCAGAGCTCTCCAAACTGAGTCACATGATCAGAGAGAAATGGCCCAGCGTCCTGCACCTGTGTGTGCACCACCGGCTGGGGTAAACACGCTTAAAACACGCTAAAACACGCTTAAAACACGCTTAAAACACGCTTAAAACATACTTAAAACATACTAAGAACACGCTTAAAACACCTAACAACATGTGTGTGCACCACCGCCTCGGGTAAACACGCTATAAACACGCTTAAAACACGCTTAAAAACACGCTTAAAACACCTAACAACCTGTGTGTGCACCACCGCCTCGGGTCAGAGCTTATAACAAGAACAGCTAAATCTTTGGTTTTCTCTGCTCTGATTGGCCTCTGACTCTCTCCTCCTCTCTGATTGGCCTCTGACTCTCTCTCTGCTCTGATTGGCCCTCTGACTCTCTCCTCCTCTCTGATTGGCCCTCTGACTCTCTCCTCTGCTCTGATTGGCCCTCTGACTCTCTCCTCCTCTCTGATTGGCCCTCTGACTCTCTCCTCCTCTCTGATTGGCCCTCTGACTCTCTCCTCCTCTCTGATTGGCCCTCTGACTCTCTCCTCCTCTCTGATTGGCCCTCTGACTCTCTCCTCCTCTCTGATTGGCCCTCTGACTCTCTCCTCCTCTCTGATTGGCCCTCTCTCTCTCTCCTCCTCTCTGATTGGCCCTCTGACTCCCTCCTCCTCTCTGATTGGCCCTCTGACTCTCTCCTCCTCTCTGATTGGCCCTCTCTCTCTCTCCTCTGTTCTGATTGGCCCTCTGACTCCCTCCTCCTCTCTCATTGGCCCTCTCCCTCCCTCCTCTGCTCTGATTGGCAGTGGGTTGCTGTGGGCGAGGCCTCTGTTGCCGTGGCGATCTCGGCTCCTCACAGACGAGACTCAGAAGAAGCCGTTCAGTTCTGTGTGACTCGACTCAAAGCTCAGGTTCCCATCTGGAAGAAGGTACGACTGCCCCCTGGCCCCGCCCACTTTTCACCTGACTCCGCCCACCGTTCACCTGACCCCGCCCCTTCTGCACCTGACCCCGCCCCCTCCTCCCCCTGACTCCGCCCCTCCTTCAGCCTGTTTCTGTGCCGTTTTCAGGAAGTGTTTGACGAGGGACTCTGCCGGTGGAACGAGAACTCTGAGTGCAGCTGGAGCCGGAAACACCAGAACCAGACCGAGAACCAGACCGGGACTGAGACCGGGACTGCACCAGGACCGGACCAGACACAGGCCTGAACCACAGCGCCTCCTGCTGCTGGACACTGGGATAATAAAGCCTCTGAAATGTGTTTAATGTCTGACTTTTATTAAACTTTCAAACAAACCAGGCCTGTTCAGTCGTTCAGTGGTTTTATTCACATTTACAGATTCACAGAGACAACAGCAGAAGTTTTATTCACATTTACAGAAGTTAAAAGTGTGTTTTTGTCTCGTTGAAGGTTTCTGAGTTGAATCAACTTTCTTTCTCGAACTTTTCTGCATAAATACTTGTGTTTTTCTTTAACTCTGGTGCAGTTGGAATGTTCACACAGCAGAGAAAGCCACGGCCCCTTTTAGTCGACTAATCAATCGACAGGATCGTGTTGGGTTAGGGTTAGGGTAGGGTTAGGCGTGTTGTTGAGCCTTAGAGTTCGACTGTTTTTCATCAAATCAATTTATTTTTGTATAGCCCAAAATCACAACAACAGTCGTCTCTGAGGACTTCCCAAGATTATTAATTTTAGCAAAGGAAATCAAAATAAAACAATACAAATCAAAATAAAACAATACAAGTTTTAATCTTTATCTTTGTCTGTCTCCAGTCACAAACACAATACTTTTAGTTACTTTAAGTTTAAAAATCCTCAAACATGAGACTTTGTGAGATAAAACCAGTGACCTGTATAAATGATCAAACTCAGACCTGCAGCTGGAACAGGACAGAACCGTTCTAATGCTGGTTTGAGTTTGTGTTGGAGAAACTGAAGCCCCGTGAACCACTGAATCACTATGAAACTCCGGCTTGGAAATGAAACCCTGTTTCAAAGCAGAAAGTGTTAAATGAATACTGGCATCTGCTGGACATTTATGTGTATGGAATTTGGTGTCAAAACATTAACGATACTCTTATCGCTGGGATCTGCTTTGTCTTATAAAAAATATTGAATTTATAAAAAAGATAATAGCCTAATAGTAATAATAATAATTATTACTTATTTTATTATGTTGTTTAGTTGAATAGGTCTACAGTTTTTGTTGTAACAGAGAAAATGAATGTGTGTAAAGTGAACAGAGTAGTCTCACTTTCCTTTTCTTCTTCTTTAGTGCATCTTTGTGTTAAACTTTTGTTTCAGCAGCCAGCCATAGACTGTATAGGGTTAAAGTTCATGACATGCATCAATTAGTTTTAGTGGAGGGCCAGATATTTTCACAAAGACATTGTGAGGGCCAGATTTTTTTTTTTACTCTATGTTTGTTTGGTTATTTGTTCCGTATTAATGACTACATATTATAGGTCTACACATCTTCAATAATAATAAATATGGTTGTTTTAATCAATCCAATATTTTTTCTAATAGTTATTTGCAGTAGGTGATTTGTACATTTTTAACAAAGCGGACCACATTTCCTTCAATTTGGTGCACTTGGGAGTGTCAAGTTTGGGATTTATTGTTAAATTGTATTAAGATACACACAATAATGTAAATGTGATGGTTGATTATAATCCACAGAAGGCCTGGTAAATGCGAGTGTAACACTTAGGTTTAGCTTATTATTATCACTCACACCTTTGCATAGTTTATTTATCCACTATTTGTATTTACTTATGGAAGCATTAACTGTCCAGGAGGGTGTGAAAAGCGCATAGTTAACTCACTCACTCTAGTCAACTTTTCAGATAAGTTCAGAACATTAAAATGGCCCTGTCCACAACACAAAGAAAGAAAATGTGAGTCCTGTTGCTTTCATTTAAAGGACAGAGTTACGACTGTTCAGGACATTTGCAGTGAAAGAAGTCAATTAAAGGTGTGAAAGAGAACTACAAGTTTTTCTTGTTCATTGGCTTATTTAGACGAGTCAAATCCATGAGTCTTTGGGGGTTTATGAGGTTGAGTTATTTAGTGAACAAAAATACGCTTACAGTGTAACATCATGTTTTTAGGCAGAAACTTTAGGCGGGCCACAAAAAAAATTTGCGGGTCGGATTTGGCCCGCGGGCCGCCACTTGACGTTCACTGCTGTATATTATTATTATACAGTCTATTTCAGCAGCACAGCTCCAATTGACACAAATGAACATGTTTTCATTTATTAAAAACAGCGGGATTATTTACACTTTTATTAATATTAAAATAGTTTCATACATTATTTGTCATTATAATTTTATTTTTCCCTGAATATTCCCAGTGTGACTTTGAGTTATATTTTTAGAGTTTGTCCGTGTGCTGCACTTCCGGTCCCTTCCTAAGATGGCGGCGGCGCGTCTCTCGGCCTGTGGCTAAACTTTCAGGACTTTGTCAAACTTCTGTTTGTTCAGTTTGTGATGAAAGACGCTCGTGTTCCCCGCTAAAGCTCCGCAGAGTCTCCCGGGGATGTTTCCGTGTGTGTGACCGTCCGAAGAGCCACGAACAGCGGACACAGAACAAGGTACACCAGCCTTTAGCCTTTAGCCCACATGCTAACCGCTAGCTCCGGGCTAACGCAATGTTTTGGTCCCGTTTTGTTCAATTTTGGGCCGTTTCTTGATTTAACGAAAGGCAGAAGCACAAGTAAAGAGCAAATGAGACTCACAGGAAATACACAAAGTTCAGAAATACGTGACATGTGTCGGGAAAGTGAAAGAGCCACGAGCAGAGGAGAAAGTGTTTGGTATTGAGAGTTAGCCGTTAGCTTTGTGCTAAAGTCTGTGAACTGTAGCAAACTCTGCGACGAAAACTAAATCAGGTCTAAACCGGGACTAAACCAAGTCTAAAATGTGTCTGAATCTGGTCTGAAGTCGGTCTGGACCAGGACTGTCTCAGGTTTAAAAGAGACTGAAAACTTGGCCTTTATTTGAATAAATGTGAGTGTTTGTGTCTTTTGTGTCCCGTGTCAGACTGTGGAGATGGTCAGACTGTGGTGGTCAGACTCTGGTGGTGATCAGACTGTGGTGGTGGTCAGACTAGTTTGTGTTGATGGTCTGAGGGCAGATGGCGCAGTAGTGTGGCAGTCTCTCTCTCCTCAGCCTGTCCGGGGCAGCTGTGACTCTTGTTGTTCTGGTGTTTTTAGTGTTTTTAGACTCAGATTTGTTCAAACACGTCCTGTGGATGATGTCATGTCTAAACTAACTCTAAAACACATTTATGAGGCTCGAGAAGTGACTGTTACCATGGAAACAGTTTGTTTTCAGGTTTGCAGAACTTCCACAGTAATACATGAGAAAAAACGATTTAAAAAGTGAACAAAACATCCTTGAAACAACTAAATAAACTGCAGGTCAGAACTGGTGAATGTCTCTCTGTGTGTAGTGTCAGAATATGATTTATTTAACTCTGTTTTGAGTATTTAGTCATTTAAATCTCTTTTAGTTTAACATTAGACTGAACTTTCACTGTGATGTCACCGTCCTCAGTCATGACTCTCGTTGGTGTTTTAAAGTCCCAGTGTTCAGAGAAACAGTGACTGGACTTTAACTGGACGAGAGTTAAATAATGTGAGTCAGACTGATGTTGTTAAAGATAAACCAGCGATTCTCTGAGTCAAAGATGTAAAAGCTTTAATAACACATTTATCTGAGTTAAACAGTCTGTTAGACACTGGACGTTTACTGGTGTTTGTGTAAAAGAACATTTATATAGAGATGTCACTGGAACGATTCAACCACTAAAGACCTGCAGCCCACAGTGAGCCTGAGACTCTGATCTGGTCCTGATCAGGTCTGGATCCTGCTGTGATCCAGACTGATCCGGCTCCGATCCTGGTCAGGCCCAGTCCTAATCCGGTTTAATCCGGCTGCACCAGTCTGATCCCAGTGTCTGTGTGTTGTTCTGAGTCTGATCTGAAGCTGATCATCTGATCAGGTTTTACAGATTATGTCATTGATCAGGCTAAACAATACTGTATCAATACAAACACTGACTTGACTCTGCTGAATCTCGTGTTATAGATTATAGATTCTATAAAATCATGTTTGGAGACGTGTTTACTTGTCTCTACTTTTATGATGAGGCTGTTATTGATTATCATGTCTGGTCAGGTTCACACAAATCAATATCTCTATATTTGTGGGTGTGTCCTTATAACGATGTTCAGGTGATTATTACGTCGATCAATCGTGTTCAGGTTGTAGAATCCATCGACGTCATCAGTCCAGATGGTGAATGTTCAAGAGTCAGTTTGTCTGATTAAACTATAATATTGTATACATGTATTATTTATATAATTATAATAATATTTATTTATTGGTGCAATGTTTCAGTACAAACACAAAACTATGACTGTAAATTGGTGGTCATCTTGGTGTGTCATTGTAAAGCTCATTTCTAAAATGTCAATCAGAATAAACGGATGTATTAGTCTGTATATTCTGCTCTGTGCTCGGCCAGAACAGAATACTTTTAATCTGTTACAGTTATATATTTTTTTGCTAAGACTATTTTAAAAACAGTATTTGATTTGATTGTGTTTCTCGTCCTTTGCTGTTGTTGAACTGTGCAACACTGGTGGGATGAATAATGAATAGATCTGGTCTATATGACATACTTTTTAACATCACAAACCTGTTTTATTTGAGTTTTCAGGCCATAGAAACTGCACTCATGATAATGTGAATATATATGTACATTATCAACAGCCTGTTTTGCACCAGCATCTGAAATTAAGATTCTTTGTTGGAGAACAAGTTAATAATGCTCTACAAGCAGATTATAACTTTTAATATATTCTTATTCACAATAATATTACACAATATGTGTGTTTCTTCTACTATTTGTTTATGCAATAGATGGGGGGCTGAATTGTTTTCTTTTACTCTAAGCTTTTTGTGTTTTATTCAGTTATAGCAGAATATGGAATTATACTGTATCTTCAAGAAGAACTCTGGAAAAGAAGCAGCGCTGTGAAATACTGTCGGTAACGGCCCGCCAGAAGGTCTGACATTTTGTGTTTTGTGGTTTTAAAAAGGTCTTTAAAAGGTCTTATAAGTCTTAAAGTTGACCTCTCCATCCCTGCACAAACCCTGAAACCTACGATTGATTTTCCATCCCTGGTGTCCAGCTCTGGGCCTGATGTTCTGAATGAAACATGTTTGTGACTTTAGTTCTTTTAGACGTTTGTGTTTGACTCAGATCTGATCATGTCACATTTGTACTCCACACGTTCACTTTTACAACTCAAACACATTTAAACAGCTTCTGTCTGACTCTGGAGGGAATCTTATTGATCTGGAGAAGAATGTGATGTCACCAATAGATCATCAATACGTCATCAATACCTCATCAATACTCATCAATACATCATCAATATGTCTCCATCACAAGAGTTACAGAGGAAATGTTATTTAAGAGGATTTAAGACTGATTTATCCTTAGTCCTGCTTTAGTCCTGGTGTAGTCCTGGTTTAGACCTGTTTTAGACCTGGTTTGTCCCTGATAGACCTGCTTGAGCCTGATGAGTGCAGATTTCTTTATTGTGAGGCAGTTTTGGCTCCAGCTCAGCCCTCCCCCTGCCTGCTCTGTGATTGGCTGCTGCAGGTCACATGACTCTCCTCCTTTGCACACTGCTCAGTTCTTCAGCAGCAGACGCACAGCGATGGGGTGAGTCCTACTTTTCTCCTTTTATCAGACAAACCTGCTCAGAGCCGGGGCCCGGGTCTGCTCGGGGGCCCGGAGGGGAGCGCGGGGAGCGGGGGGACACGGGCACACCAGGGCACGGGCGGGAGGGCATCAGGGCATCAGGGCGGGGGCCGGATCTGGGCAGAATCTGTCTGTGTCAAGCAGCACAAAGGAAAGGAAACGAGCTGAAGAGAGGAAGGAAGGAGCGAGTGAGGAGACAAAGAGAGAAGGAGAGAAGGAGAGATGCAGAGGAAGAGGAGGAGAGGCTTAGGGGGAAGGAGGAGGAGAAGAGGCTGAGGGAGGAGGAGAGGAGGATGCAGGAGGATGGAGAAAATGGCCGCGCGAGATGAGCTGCAGCAGAGACACTGATGAGACGCTTCAGGGATCAGAGCCAGAGTAGTCTGGTTTAGAACCTGTTTAGTAGGTCCTTAGTCTGCTTTAGTCTTTGTCCTTTTTTAGTCCTGCTTTAGTCTGCTTTAGTCCTGGTTTAGTCCTGCTTTAGTCCTGTTTTCTGGTTTAGTCCTTTAGTCTGCTTTAGTCCTGTGTTTAGTCCTGGTTTAGTCCTGCTTTAGTCCTGCTTTAGTCCTCCTGTTTAGTCCTGGTTTAGTCCTGCTTTTAGTCTGCCTTTAGTCCTGCTTTAGTCCTGGTTTAGTCCTGGTTTAGTCCTGGTTTTAGTCCTGCTTTAGTCTGTTTAGTCTGTTTAGTCCTGCTTTAGTCCTGGTTTAGTCCTGCTTTTAGTCCTGTTTAGTAGTCTGCTTTAGTCTGTTTAGTCTGCCTGCTTTAGTCCTGGTCCCTGTTTAGTCCTGCTTTAGTCCTGTAGTCTGCTTTAGTCCTGGTTTAGTCCTGTTATCTGCTTAGTCCTGGTTTAGTCTGGTTTAGTCCTGCTTTAGTCCTGGTTTAGTCCTGTTTAGTCCTGGTTTAGACCTGGTTTAGTCCTGGTTTTAGTCCTGCTTTAGTCCTGTTTTAGTCCTGCTTTAGTCCTTTAGTCCTGCTTTAGTCCTGTTTAGTCCTGGTTCCTGGTTTTAGTCCTGTTTAGTCCTGCTTTAGTCTGCTTTAGTCTGGTTTAGTCCTGGTTTAGTCCTGTTTTAGTCCTGCTTTAGTCCTGCTTAGTAGTCCTGGTTTAGTCCTGCTTTTTAGTCCTGCTTTAGTCTTTAGTCTGTTTTAGTCTGCTTTAGTCCTTAGTCTGTTAGTCCTGCTTTAGTCCTGTTTTAGTCTGGTTTTAGTCCTGCTTTAGTCTGTTTAGTCCTGCTTTAGTCTGCTTTAGTCCTGCTTTAGTCCTGCTTTAGTCCTGGTTTTAGTCCTGGTTTAGTCCTGCTTTAGTCCTGGTTTTAGTCCTGTTTTAGTCTGCTTTTGGTTTAGTCCTGTTTAGTCCTGCTTTAGTCCTGCTTTAGTCCTGTTTAGTCCTGTTTAGTCCTGTTAGTCCTGTTTAGTCCTGTTTTAGTTTAGTCCTGCTTTAGTCCTGGTTTAGTCCTGCTTTAGTCCTGTTTAGTCCTGTTTTAGTCCTGTTTAGTCCTGTTTAGTCTGTTTTCCTGCTTTAGTCCTGCTTTAGTCCTGTTTAGTCCTGTTTAGTCCGTTTAGTCCTGCTTTAGTCCTGTTTAGTCCTGCTTTAGTCCTGTTAGTCCTGCTTTAGTCCTGTTTTAGTCCTGCTTTAGTCCTGGTTTAGTCCTGTTTAGTCCTGTTTAGTCCTGTCTTTAGTCCTGTTTTAGTTTAGTCCTTTAGTCCTGCTTTAGTCCTGGTTTTAGTCCTGGTTTAGTCCTGCTTTAGTCCTGGTTAGTCTGCTTTAGTCCTGGTTTAGTCCTGCTTTAGTTGGTTTAGTCCTGGTTTAGTCCTGCTTTTCCTGGTTTAGTCCTGTCTGGTTAGTCTGCTTTGTCTGCTTTAGTCCTTTAGTCCTGTTTAGTCCTGCTTTTGTCCTGGTTGTCCTGCTTAGTCCTGGATAAGAGATGTGTCTCTGGTTCAGACCTGGTTTAGTCCTGCTTTATTCCTGGTGAGATGTTGTAGTCCTGGTTTAGAGCTGGTTTAGACTTGCTTCAGACTGGTTAGTCTGGTTCAGTCCGGCTTTAGTCTCTTTGTGTTTTCTCAGCTGAATTCTGAATACAAACAAAACCAGCTTTAAAAACCTGACTAGTTTTAAATCAGGCCTGGACTCTACAGCCTGGTCCAGTCCTGGTCTAGTCCTGCTCTAGTCTGATCTAGTCCTGATCCAGTCCTGCTCTAGTCCTGCTCTAGTCCTGTTTAGACTTGATAAGACTGTTTTCCTGTCAGGTCCAGGTTTAGTCCCGTCAGAGTCCAGGTTTAGTCCAGTCAGAGTCCAGGTTTAGTCCCGTCAGAGTCCAGGTTTAGTCCGTCAAGTCCAGGTTTAGTCCGGTCAGAGTCCAGGTTTAGTCCTGTCAGAGTCCAGGTTTAGTCCCGTCAGAGTCAGTTAGTCCCGTCAGAGTCCAGTTTTAGTCCCGTCAGAGTCTAGGTTTAGTCCCGTCAGAGTCCGGTTTAAGTTCAGAGTCAGGTTTAGTCCCGTCAGGTCGGTTTAGTCCGTCAGAGTCCAGGTTTAGTCCCGTCGAGTCCAGGTTAGTCGCAGAGTCCAGGTTTGTCCGTCAGAGTCCAGGTTTAGTCCGTCAGAGTCCAGGTTTAGTTCCCGTCAGAGTCCAGGTTTAGTCCCGTCAGAGTCCAGGTTTAGTCCCTGTCTAGAGTCCAGGTTTAGTCCGTCAGAGTCCAGGTTTAGTCCCGTCAGAGTCAGTTTATCCCCCAGATTAGTCCCTAGAGTCCAGGTTAGTCCCGTCAGAGTCCAGGTTTAGTCCCATCAGAGGTCCGGTTTTCCCGTAGAGTCCAGGTTTATTCCCGTCGATCCAGTTTAGTCCCTAGAGGCTAATGAGCTCTGTTAAAAGAGTTAAAGACACACTCTGTGAATTCATTGTAACAGACAAACTGCTTATTGAATGAGTGTCACAGGTTTATGTGGAGAACAGTGTGTACAGGTCCTTCTGTCCCTAAAGCTCTGCAGACGCTCTGATTGGCTCATCTGACTCTGACCTCTTCTGATTGGTTCATTATCGGTGTCATGTTTCTGATCAATAGGAGCTGTTGAACTGGAGCAAACTGACACTGGCCCACTTTTACTCTGATAGTCCTGATTGGTTCCAGAACAGATAATCCAGTCCAAACGTTGCTGTGACGTCCTGCTGCTCGAGGCTCCAGGTCAAAATCCTAAAAGTGAAACTGTGACTCTGACAAACACGTGCACACGTATGAAACACGTCTGATCTGGAACGTGTCAGCGTCAGAAGTGTGTTGTTACAGCGCTGGAGCGTGTGGAGAGAAAGTGAAAGTGAAACTGTGACTCAGACAAACACTTGTGAGTGAAACACGTCTGATCTGGAACGTATCAGTGTCAGAAGTGTGTTGTTACAGTGCTGGAGCGTGTGGGAGAAAGTGAAAGTGAAACTGTGACTCAGACAAACACGTGCACATGTATGAAACACGTCTGATCTGGAATGTGTCAGCGTCAGAAGTGTGTTGTTACAGCGGCTGGAGTGTGTGGAGAGAAAGTGAAAGTGAACTGTGTGACTGAATCAGACAAACGTGTGTGTGACTTTTCTGCAGCTCACCAGAGGAACGTGTCGGCGTCAGAAGTGTGTTGCTACAGCGCTGGAGCGTGTGGAGTGAAAGTGAAAGTGAAACTAAAGTGCTTCATGTGATGAGCAGCTGATTCATTGGGAGTCACACCTGAACAGACGACACGTGTGTTTAAAATCTAGTTCCACAACATGTGTCAACACGATAAAAGACTGAAACATTTAACCCTCTGGTGACTCTGGACCAGGTGAAAGACTGAAAACATTTAACCCTCTGGTGACCTCGGGACTAGGGATGCACCGATACCACTTTTTCCAAAACCAAGTAGATACCGATACTTTATTTTTCAGTACTCGTCGATACCGAGTACCGATACCGATACCAGGCATAATTTTTCAGAATTCCAAATTGTTGTAAATCTCCCCAAAAAAACTACTTTTGCAAAAATATAATAATAATATTAAAATCTAGCATTGTGACATCCCACTCTACAACAGGAACATAGCCATGACCTTCAAAATGAACATAAGTACAACTGTTAGGCTGCTGTTACCATAATGTTGATGGTGAAATATCAGAAAATAGGTTCTTTAAGCAGAAAGCCTCAAAAACCCTGTGTAAGATTTTTATAAAGCTTGTCTTGTAGTCTACGAGTTTCACACTAAATAATGATTTGTTTGACAGTTGCAAATGTCAGTAAAATGCATAAATTGTTGTATTTATTTATAAGCAGCCTACCTTGTGACTGCTGCGTCTCCTCCGCGCTAGTAGCATTAGCTTTAGCACAACAGTGAGCTTTCCTTCTGTTTCCACGGCCACACTTTGGACAATATGGACATGCTATTGACCCTATTTTGTCCCGCCCACTTGGCTTGGAAATGCACTTCCTGTTTAGCTCTGTTAAGGTTGCTAACGTGTTTGTTTGTCTGTCTTGTGGGGCAATTTTAATTAAATATAATGACAGTTAAAATAAACCCATCGACTGAAATCTACAGGCTAAATGCAGCTAAACAGGAAGTGCATGTCCTAGAATAGTAGGCGGGACAAAATAGGGTCAATACCTCTTTTGAAAGCTTACATCCTGCTCTATTCAGTCGCTGAAGTTGTTTCTCAATTGCAACAAGTTACAAAGTGTCCACAAGCAGTGAAGCGCCAGCTGCACTTAGCTACTTTAGCCGCTACATATCATAAACAGTTAGCCTACGCCAACACTGCGGCCGATGACAACAACTGACAACATTTACAAGTTATAAATGTTTCTATTCTTCATGTGTCACTTTAGGTGATTTAGTCTGTTAGAAATGAGACTTTAATTAGGCCAACGTGAAGTAATATGAACAGCTCATTGTAGAGTCACTGCTGCAGCTGAGAGGCTGTGGGTCAAGTAAGACTCCGCAGGCAGCTAAGTGGTATCGGCGCTTGGTATCGAGGCCAAATGAACGAGTACGAGTACTAGGCCTGGTATCGACCCGATACCCGATACTGGTATCGGTATCGGTGCATCCCTACTCGGCACCATTTATGGTCCTTTTGAGCAACTTTTTTTTAATTCAAATTTTAGATCTCAGACAGTTTTTATGTCAGACGGTGAAATCGTCCACAGATTCATGAATCGAGTCAAATTTTAAAATGACACCAACATTTTTGTTCTGACACTTTCTGTTGTGGATTCTAACTAACAACTCCGTTTCTTCAAATAAAAATGTCCGGGCTTATGATTTCAGTTTCATTTTCTTTACTGAAAAATGCTGCATCGTGGCACGCTTACTTTACATACACTGAACGTGGCTGACTAGCTAACAACAGGGTTATTAACTGCCTGCTTCTTCCTCTCAACACAAGTAGCAACAGAGCACCAGCGCCCTCTATTGGCGTGAATGTATGATTGCTAGAACTAAACAAACAGTGTTTTCTGTCTTTTATGTAAGGAAAATAGCTGTAAATAGCTCATTAACATACATTAACTAAATCATTTGTACTTTTAGCTGTAATCTTTTAATATGTAAATAAACTCTGCAATATTAACTCGTCTTTAACAAATTCTAACATTGTTTCTAAACTAAATATTCAACACTTTCAGTTAAAGAACAAAAGGGTACGTTCATCACCTCATTTTTAAACGGCCATAAAATCCACACAGATTCATATTTTTTCGTGCTTTTAAAACTCAGATCTCCGTCTACTTCTCCTCTGTTCATACATGTGTAACTTTTATATGTGCGATGTGTATTTTTTATTTTACAAGTCCTTTTGTCACAAAAGTACACTCCAAGTGACCTATAAAACATACAAATGACATGTTTCCAAATTTAAAATCGTTAAGTGGAAGTGTAGTTTTCTGTACAAACAGCCCTATAATTGAAAAAATACACATCACACATGTAAAAGTTACACACTTATGAACAGAGGAGAAGTAGACGGAGATCTGAGCTTTGAAAGTAAAAGTTACACACGTATGAACAGAGGAGAAGTAGACGGAGATCTGAGCTTTGAAAGTATAAAAAAATATGAATCTGTGTGGATGTTATGGACGTTTAATGACGTATGTCCCTGAGGTGACAAACGTACCTTTTTACAGGTTACAAAGGGTTAAACAGGAACAGAACAAAGAACCGTTACAGTACCAGGACTGTACTGTACCCAGCTCAGGTCAGAGGAACTCAGGTCAGAGGAACTCAGGTCATGTGTAACTCAGGTCATGGCTCTAACATGTATGTGTCATGTGTAACTCAGGTCATGTGTAACTCAGGTCATGTGTAACTCAGGTCTGTGCAATATGATAAAAATGGAATGGTGAGCTCGTCTCTGACGATCTGCTTTTTGATGAAATCGTCGTATCGTGATTTATTTTTTCTCTGTTTGATGGATCTGTTCAAATATAGATTATTTTACCAACCTGTTACTCTTAGTCTCAGAGTTGCCAAATCCAAGATTTTATAGCGACTTTGGGCTTCTTTTTTTAAAGTTCTCTTTTGGACAGCGCTTCAAAGTCATAAAAGAAATGAATCTTAGCACATTTTCAGGTTTTATTTATTAAAATACATCAGTTCATACAACTGAAACATGGATTTTTACATGTTTTTGTCGCTGTTATTCTAAGAAACACATGACAGTCAGAATCCTTAACACTTGTTTTTATAACACACAATGTTCTAAATACTGAATTCTTCTATTGACTTTTTATAGAAGGGCTGAGTTTGCTTGTTTCTCTCTGGAAATCTGGCAACACTGTTCAGCTTTTGACAGCTGTTGATGAAGTGTGTTTACCTCAAAGACTAAAGGAAAATAAACGGTCTACAACAGGGGTCGGCAACCCAAAACACTCAAAGAGCCATTTTGGACCAAAAAAACAAAAACTGAATCTGTCTGGAGCCTTATAAAAAGTCTTACAGTGAATACAACACATGTAAGTGTCTATATTAGCTTTAACCTGTTATCAAAATGTAACAAAATGAACATTCATGATTAGAGTACTACAAGTTGACCTGGAATGTAAGTCACACAAGCCAAAATACATATGTTAGGAGGAAAAACACGTATAGAGCGCACCGCGGACTACAAGTGGCACTTTTGGGGGTAATGAATAACATAATTCGACCCCATGTGTAGCCTCTTACCTGACGCACAGTCCCACACATCTCTTTCCGCTAAATCCAATTTATTTTCCACAAACTCCACGTGTTATTTCTGTGTCTTCGTGCATTAAAAACAGTCCTTCATTCATTCTTTGGGTAACTTTTCCTCCGGCTGCTTGTTGTTGATCTCGAGTCTCATCGTCATGACAGCTAGCTTCCCTGCTTGTTACCTTCCTGGTTGAGATAAAACGTCCACATTTACAATGAAAGCAAATGATCGGTCCAAAAACTGTTGAATCCGCTGTTCAGTCTCTCTCTTTTTCTCTTTTGGATCCATGGCCCGACGCACCTGGCGGTTTGTTTACAGCAGCGCGCAGAACCGCGGACCTGACTGTCGCCCGTCTATGACGTAAACCTTCGTTGACAGGAATGTTGAATTAAATATTTATTCTACACGTTAATCAGCATCGGAAAACTTTGTGTTTGACTTATTTTTCCTCCTACACAAATTATTTTAAAAACAAAAAATATGTTCCACAATTTTCCACTTTTATATTATTGGACGAGCTCCAGGGAGCCACAAGGGGGCGCCAAAAGAGCCGCATGTGGCTCTAGAGCCGCGGTGGCCGACCCCCGGTTTACAAGAATCATGATAAAATCGAAATTGTGATCTGCTCCAAGAAAATCGTGATATACTTTTTTTGCCCGTATCGCTCATCCCAGTGTCATGTGTGTAACTCAGTCATGGCTCTAACATGTATTTGTCATGTGTGTAACTACCAGGTCATGGCTCTAACATGTATGTGTCATGTGTGTAACTCAGTCATGTGTAACTCAGGTCAGGGAGCTCAGGTCATGGCTCTAACTTCGTATGTGTAACTCAGGTCAGGGACTCAGTCATGGCGTCTACTGACCAGCTGCTGAGGCAGTGGAGGTGCTGAAGATGGAGAAACTCACCCTGAGACAGAGCTGCAGACCAACTCCACCCACCTGAGCAACTGGAGTCTGAGGCGTCCAACATGAAGGTAAACACGCTTAGAACACGCTTAGAACACGCCTGAGCAAACTGGAGTCTGAGGCGTCCAACATGAAGGTAACACGCTTACAAACACGCTAACAACACGCCTGAGCAAACTGGAGTCTGAGAGCGTCCAACTGAGGGTAAACACGCTTAGAACACGCTTAGAACACGCTTACAACACGCTAATAACACGCTAACCACGCCTGACCAAAACACATGAAGCGTAACACACGGACAAATACTCTCCTCTCCCCTTCTCTCCTCTCTCTTTCTCCCCTCTCCTTCTCTCCTTTTCTCTTCTCTCTCTCCCTCTCCCCTTCTCTCCGTTCTTTCTCTCTTTCCTCTCCTCCTCTTCTCTCTCCTCTCCTTCTCTCTCCACTTCTTTCTCTCCCCTTCTCTCTTCTCCTCTCCTCTTCTCCCCTTCTCTCCTCTTTCCCCTTCTCTCCTCTCTTTCCTCTCCTCTTCCCCTTCTCTCCCTTCTCTCCTTTTCTCTTCTCTCCCTCTTCTCCTCTCCTCTCCCCTTCTTTCCCTCCTCTCCTTTTCTCTCTCCTCTCCCCTTCTCTCCTTTTCTCTTCTCTCCTCTCTCTCCCCTTCTCCTCCTTCCCCCTTCTCTCCTCTTCTCTCCTCTTCTCTTCTCTCATCGTCTCTCCTTTCTCTAACTTCTCTTCTCCTCTGTCCTCTTTTCTTCTCCTCCTCTCTCTCCGCTGTCTAATGTTCCTCCTCTGTCTTCTCCTCTTTCATCTCCTCTTCTCTCTCACTTCTCTCTTCTCTGCTCTCGTCTTTTCTCCTCTTGCATTTCCTGTGATGTGAGCGGAACTTCTCTCTCTTCTCTTCTCTTTCTCTCTCTCTCTCTTCTCTTCTCTCACTTCTCTCTTCTCCTCTCTTGTCTTGTCTCCTTTTTCTTCCCTCTGATATGAGCGGACACTTCCCTCTCTTTCTCTCCTCACTTGCTCCTCTTTCCTTCCCTCTGATATGAGCGGACACTTCCTCTCTTTTTCTTTCTCTCTCTCTCTCTCTCTTCTCTCCTCTTCTCTCCTTGCTTCTCCTCTCTCGTCTTGTCTCCTCTTTCCTTTCCTCTGATATGAGCGGACACTTTTCTCTCTCTCTGTCACATGACCTGATGTCTCCAGGTCATGTGACTTGACCGTCTCTGGGCCGTTTCTATAAATACCTCTGCGTTGTTGGTCCAATCACATGACCTGTCCTCAGACGCAGCCTCGTGATTGGCCCCTCACGTCTGATGGGTCTGCAGTGTGGGTTTGTGTGATGTTGGCTCTGAATTGGCTGTGATTGGCCCCTCCCTGGCCCATTGTCCATCACTTCCTGGTTGTACTTCCTGTTTCCTGTTGTTGTGGTCATGTCTGTGTGGGAGCGCTGTCGTCTGATCGTGGTGAGGCTCAAACATTCACTTTAACTCAACTTTAAATGTGTTTGGGTGAGATTATAGGCTGCTCTACTCCTCCTCTCCTCCTCCTCTCCTTCACTTCTCACCTCCTCCTCTTTCCTCTCTCCTCTTCTCTTTACTTTCACTCCTCTTTCCTCTTCCTACTCTTCTCTTTACTTCTCTATCCTGCTCTACTCCTCCTCTCCTTCACTTCTCACTCCTCTTTCCTCTCTCCTCTTCTCTTTACTTCTCTATCCTCCTCTCCTCCTCTCCTCTCCTTCACTTCTCACTCCTCTTTCCTCTCCCCTTTATTTTCCTCCTCTTTCCTCTCTTCTCTCTCCTTCACTTCTCACTCCTCTTCTCTCCTCCTACTCTTCTCTTTACTTCTCTATCCTGCTCTACTCCTCCTCTCCTTCACTTCTCACTCCTCTTTACTCTCCCTTTTCTTATTCTCCTCTCTTCTTTTCATCTTTTTCTTCTCCTCTCTTCTCTTTCCCCTCTTCTTCATCCTCTACATCTCTGCTTATTTCTTTCCTTTCGCTCCCCTTCTTCGCTTTCCGCTCCTTCTATTTCCCCTCTCCTCTTTCTCTCAATCTCCCCTCTTATTTCCTCCTCTCTTCCTCCTCCTCTCTTCTTTCTCCATCCCACCTCTTTTCTCTTCTTTCAATCTCTTTCCCATCTCCTCCTCTCCTTCTTCTCTCCTTCTCCCCTCCTCTCCTTTCTTGCTTTCCTCTCCTGTCTTCTCTCTAATCTTTCTTTTCTCTCCTCCCTCTTCCTTCTCCAGCTCTTTCCCTCCTCTCCTCTCCCCCTCTCTTCTTTCATTCTTCCCTCCTTCTCCTCCTCTGTCCTTCTCTCTCCCTTTCCTCTCATCTCCTCTCTCTCCTTCTCTTCCCTCCTCTCTTCCTCTCTCTTCTCTTTTCCCCTCTCTTCTTCTCCCCTCTCCTCTTCTTTCCTTCTCTCTCCCCCTTTCCTCTCATCTCCTATTTCCTCTCCTCCTCCTCTCTCCTTCTCTCTCTCTCCCTCTCTCCTCCTTCTCCCCTCCTCTCTCCCTCTCCCCCTCTCTCCTCCTCTCCTTCTCTTTCCCTCTCTCCTCTCTACTTCTCCCTCTCCTCCCTCCTCTCTCTTCTCTCCCTCTCTCCTCCTTCTCCCCTCCTCTCTCCTCTCTCCTCCTCTGTCCTTCTCTCTCCCCTTTCCTCTCATCTCCTCTCTCTCCTTCTTCCCTCCTCTCTTCCTCTCTGAAACATGTCGTGACTGTGCTGGCGTCTGATCTGTTTCAGGAAGTGTTGAAGCAGCTGCAGGGGACGATCGAAGAAGACACAGGAGACGGAGGAGGCTCCCACGAACTCATCGAGAGACTGAAAGGTGAGAGACGTGAGGAGAAAGAGAGGGAAGGGAGAGGAGAAAGGGAGGAGAAAGAGAGGGAGAGAGAAGGGGAGGAGAGGAGAGGAGAGGAGAAGAGAGGGAAGGGGAGAGGAAGGAGAGGAGAAAGAGAGGGAGAGAGGAGGGAGAGAGAGAAAAGAGAGAGAAGGAGAAGAGGGGAGAGAGAGAGATCAGAGGAGAGAAGGAGAGACAAGAAAGAGAGGGAGAGAGATAAGAGAGGGAGAGAGAAAAGATGAGAGGGAGAGAGGGAGAGAGAGAGAGAGATCAGAGGAAGAAGAGAGACGAGAAAGAGAGGGAGAGAGAGAGAGAGGGAGAGAGAAAAGGAGAGAAGAGAGAAAGAGAGGAGAGAGAGGAGAGAGGAGAGAGAGAGGAGAGAGGAGGAAGGGAGAGAGAGAGAGAGAAAGAGGAAGGAGGAAAGACGAGAGGAGAGAAGGAGAGTGGAGAAGAGAGAGAGAGGAGGAAGAGAGCGAAAATATGAGGAGAGGAGAGAAGAAAAGGGAGAGAAGAAAAGAGGAGAGAAGGGAGAGAGGGAGAAAAAGAGGGAGAGGAAGGAGAGAGAGAAAGAGTAGAGGAAAGGAAAGAGGAGAAAGAGAGTGAGGAGAGAGGAGAGAAAGGATGGGGAAGAGTGGAGGGAGAGAGAAACACTCTTCTAGTTTAATTAAATCTACATAACGACAGGTTTTGATCCAGTCGACCAATCAGATCGTCTGTCCCGCCTCTTTATGGTTTAAGTCTGAGTCTCTGGTTGGAGTCTGATTTAATCAACAGGACTTTGTCAGGATTGAAGCTGTTTGTGCTGTGGAGTCCCTCAGGCTGCGTTTAGGTCCCTCTGCTGTTCTGTTATTCAGTTTATCCTCATAACTGTCTGTGTGTTTTGTTTCCTCAGAGATGAGCCTGGACCCGGCCGGTTCAAGCCCAGGAGCAGGCCTCCTGGTGCCCCCTTCATCCTCCTCCTCCTCAGCCTCTTCCTCTGGAGCTCCAGCAGCTCGCAGACAGGACAGAGCAGCGCCCCTGCAGGCAGAGAGGGACAAGACAGAGGAGCGCCCCCTGCAGGCAGAGAGGCACCTGACAGAGGAGCGCCCCCTGCAGGCAGAGAGGGCAGGAGCGAGCGCTGGAGGAGCTGGAGAAGGAGAGGTACAGACGGTTTAAACATGTGTCTGTGTGTCTGAGGCGTCTCTCTCTGATTGGCTGTTGTCGCTGTCCATCTCTCTCAGAGCGCTCCTATTGGCCGAGCTGGACAAGGAGGAAAAGGAGAAGGACTGGTATTACGCTCAGCTGCAGAACCTGACCAAACGCATCGACAGCCTCCCGCTGACAGAAAACGTACGTTAAACACTCCTACACAAGCCTATACATGACCTACACAGACCTACACGTGACCTACACGAGCATATACAGGCCTACATGAACCAACAAAAGACCTAAAAATACAAGAACCCTGACCAAACGCATCGACAGCCTCCCGCTGACAGAAAACGTACGTTAAACACTCCTACACAAGCCTATACATGACCTACACAGACCTACACGTGACCTACACGAGCATATACAGGCCTACATGAACCAACAAAAGACCTAAAATACAAGAAACCTGACCAAACGCATCAACAGCCTCCGCTGACAGAAAACGTACGGCAAATATCTGTACACAAGTCTACACAGACCTATACATGACTACACAGGCCTACATGAACCAACATAAGACCTACATATACCAACTTCTGTTTGTATGTTGAAGTTCACGTCATAGACATGAGTGTTGTTGTATGGTGGCTGTATGTTGTATATACATGTATGTTGTATGTAACGTGTGTTGCATGTCGTATGTTGTAGTTCACATTACAGACATGAGTTGTTGTATTGTGTGTGTTATGTTGTAGTGTTGTTGTATGTTTTGGTGTCTTAACATGTATGTTGCTTGTTGTGTGTTGTAGTTCACGTTGCAGACGCAGAAACTAATAGTAGAGTGGTGACTCCAAACACCACCCTGGCCACAGCAAACACAACACCGTCCAGCTTGGAGCAGCCAATAGCTCGATCCTCTCTGGTTGTGACAATCGTGGCATCGTGAAGAAGTGTGTTTTTGGCTTCATTCTGGTGCCTTTTATAGAGAAGACTTGAACACAGTTAACCAGCGGTAAAAGTCAACTCTGAGTTCAAACATGAGTTTGTGTGAATAAACGACCCTGTAATGCACTCTTTATTGTTCTCACAATCAGTCAAGTCAAACCAAGAAATGTGTTCACCTGTCTTCAGTTTACTATGGACTGAAATCATGATGCCATTTAACCCATTTTTCTAAGAAATCTTCCAATATTAAAATGTAGTGTTTCTTGTTTCCGTGAGTGTACATTGAAATATATATACAGAAAAAGCCATGAAATCTATCTCTGTGTCGTAGTATTAAAAATGTGCAGCCTGTGCAAGTGACTCCGCTCCTCTGGTTGTGCTCTCTCTTTGGCTCTACCCAGCCTACTATATGTGAGGGAAGGAATGCGCGTCACATTGAGGTTTGGTTCCTGTTTGGCATAAGAGCATGGGTGTCTGTAGAGTGATTGGGTGGGACTGTTGTAAATACATTTCTAAAGCAATTTGTTACATTTAAGTATGAAAAACAGTTTAAGAATAAAAGTTTGATTTGGTTTGGAAATAATAATAAATCTGTCCGTAGGTGACATCTTATCAAAGCCGACAGCCTGAACACCTGCAGGGTAGATAACGAGTTTACCTTCGGCTGGAAATGGCAACATGGCTTTTGATTCTTAAGCTTTGCAGTGACCTCCTTTCAACTCTGTGCTGCTACTTCATCAAAGCCTTTAAGTGCAGCTGCAGGAGCGCTGATCAAATGAACAATGCATTCTGTTTTCCCACCACCGATAATGGAGGACGTGTGACAAAAGTGCAAGGATTAATCAGCAACAGAGCACAGTTGTTGGAGGTTTTTAAGTGTTTATGTTTCCAAAATCAAGGTTACAGAAAACATTAATCAGACAAACTTTCTTTTCCTCAAACGTGAAGCGCTGGAATATTTTCGGATACATTTGTAAGCTATGATTGTTCCAAAGTTTTGTGATAAAGTCAAGCTGTGTATTGTCTAAATTTAATATGTTATTATTTTTAACCAGAATTCAGATTGGTTGTTTGTATTATGAATTGAAAGCCGCATCCGATCGCTACGAAGTCCGACAAAGATAAGATAAGATATCCTTTATTTGTCCCACAATGGGGAACTTCTAGTGTTGCAACGCACATTTAAGAACAGCAGGGGAATAGGAAACATGCAATCAAACAAGATAATTTAAAGTAGACTTAAAATATATAAGTTACAGTAGTTAAAATAGTTAAAAAACTCTTATTTACAATAAATGTTTGCTATGGCACAGTGCAGGATATGACAGGATAAATAGATAAGGTTTCATCAGTATATACAGTAGTATATAATATTAGCCTATGTACAATATATGACTATGATTATGTACAACTGCAGCAGATGAATAGGATAAATAACCAGTAATAAATAAAAGCTACAGTAGTCCTGATTAAGCCTGGTATAAACATCTGGATGATTTACTGACAAGTGTACCTTAACCTTAATCTTAATCTTAAAAAAATAAATAAATAAATATTCTTATTCACTGAGGAGTTTGACAAATGAACCATGACCACACCCACAGACTGGGATAATTCAGAGAAACTGAAAAAACAACAACAAGATTGAATTGTTATCAGTACCTGGAGACACCTGCCTATGCAACAAAACCAGTATTAATACAGATGTCTCTATTTTTAGCTCAAGCTCTAGAAAAGTGTGAGATCAAACTGTTTCTTCATTAAAGCCCAAATGACTTGTCAAAATTTGACCTATTTCAGTGTTTCCCATTGTTAGAGAAGACCATGGCTGCCCCCCATAGCCTTAAACATTAGACTGATGAGGATATAATGATACTTGAAGCTGGTAGCATTGCAATAAACATAGGTAAGGAGTTATGTTTTTGATCAGTAAGTGACTTTATGCTCAAAAAATTGCTTGAGATAAGAATATATTCAAACATGGACCACTTGTACCACCATGATCTCTACATAAACTTGTTGGAAACACTGATTCGTAACAGTTGAGTTGCAAATATGAAGAAGTTGAAATAGCAGCAAGTTCTAAAACAAAATCCCTCCACATCCCTCAACGTACTTTTAGAATTGTCAAATCATAATCTCTGTGACATTTATTGGATTTTGGTCCATATTCAGTATGTGGTTGCAAGGTAGGTTGTGGGATTCCATATGCATGATCTACTGGACAAACACAATTATAAACCTCATCAAAACAGCTGGATTAAAAAAACTGTTTAGTGAAAAAAAATCATGTTAACTTTCTTGCTCTTCATTGAACCACCTGATCGAACACTGTTATTGTATTAATGTGATGTTCATGACAAACTAACCTGGTGTTTTCTCTCTTTGCAGACATTTATAGTCCTAAACAAAGGGAAAACAATCTTCCGCTTCAGTGCCACGCCTCCTTGTACATCATAAGCCCTTTTAATCTTCTAAGACGCATAGCTATTAAGATTTTGATACACTCATATCCTTTCACAGGGACAAGTCCTTTATTCTCATGTGGGTGACCAGATTTTTTGTTTTCAGATCAGATCAGATTTTTAAACTTATGAAAATTAGTTAGCAGGCAGCTGGTTACCTTAACAAATCTTTATACTCATAATTTTTTCTTTCAAAATTCCTTTGAAAATTTTAATGGGAATCACATCTTCATAAATCACGGAAACGACTGCTACTTTTTGGTTGTCCTGTTCCTATGTCGGTTTTATTTAACTTAATGTATAATAACTATTATACAAGAGCTATGTAAATTGTACCTGCTTTCTTTTTGTGTGCTCACCTGCCCAGGGATCTGCAGATGAAAAGTAGCAACAGCTAAACAGTTCAAGAAAAATAATTTTGTACATGGTCCCTGTCAAGACTAAGCGCACAAGAAAAAGTTGAACACTATTTACAGTTTCACTAAAGGCAACTAGAGAAAACTGCCTTTAATTATGAAAGTATTTCTAAATTATACAGCTGCAACTAATTCTGCATTCAGGGAACTGGAGGTCGGATACAGTATATCCCGGTTAAACATGACCAGCTCCCAGTTCAAAGTGTTTCAACTGAATCAACCCGTGTGTAAATAATATGGCTAATGCTAAACATAATTACATTTGTAAAATAAAAAAATACGCCAAACTACACTGAAAATTGGTGTAGTTAAAACATCCAGATTCACTTTTTGTGGTGACTTATTTGTGAAGTGAACTCCCTAGGTGTGTTCCAGTGCATTTTTCACCTGAGAGGTGGTAAAATGCCAGGGGGCAAACGCAAATTTAGACCAATAAAAGTTTAGTATGGTGTGGGGAGCCAATACAAATCATTTAGTAAAGTATAACAGTATATAGTTTAGTATAGTTTGTAGCATGGAGCTCAACAGTGACTGCCCACTTCCTGGTTCAACACTCCTATGTTAAATCTTTATAGGGTTAAAATTTTTTCAGTGGTGCCAGTGGTGAGTCAGAACATAAGACCTACATTTTGTCCATTTCTGGAGCTTTATAAATTACAGAGTTATTAAGACATTTTGCTGTGTTTTATAAGTTACTGTATAGAGGATTTTTTGTTTATCAACACGGGCGATGCGCGCGCACCCCGCCTGTAGAAAGAGCCTCCGCAGATAGACACAACAGTGGAAACAAGTCAAAAAAGCTCCGTTGTCAGCTAACGACAAGAGTTTATCACTTTGCGAAACAAAAGCTATGCTACTAAGCTAACATTTATGGATGAAATTGATCCTACGACCCTTAGAAGTTACTTCAGGTAAGTGAGAAAAACGGCGAGAAAAACGCCTGACTCAAGCTTCAGGGGACAGACGTCTATCATACCGGTTCATACCTGATGAAAGCAGCTAGCTGTCATCCCGTTTCGTTGTTTAATTGGAACAAGTTCCAAATGTAAACAAATTGAGAGGCGCGCTTTCTGCAGGACACAAGCGCAGTAGGGCGAAGAGTGACGTCGACCCAAAATCCCTCTATAGATGTGCTTTTTAAATTCTTACAATTGAATTTTTGAAAAGCCTACGGCCCTTTACAATGGGATATTTACTTCTGGAACCAGGCCGATCTTCCACTGTTGAGCTCCGTACTCCAGATGTATGTCCAGAAATCTATGATATAACAACAATACTTTTTACTTTTTTAGGACAACTGTCTGTCTTATTTGTTGCATGGCTACAAAACTGCGTAAACCAGGGATTCCTTTTTGTGACGACAATGCAAAATATCAAAAACATAAGAAAGGAAAATGTGTTTAATGAGTTTTAATCAGCAAAAAAACAACTGCTTTTTCCAATCCAATCACAAAATCTCGTCACCTGTTATAATATGTTTTGTGTACTACTTGTATTTTGTGCTTTGAGTTTCCCTTAACTCTGTCTCACATTATTCAGCATGATCATCATGTGCACCATTTTGACCAACTGTATTTTCATGACCTTTAGTGACCCTCCCGAGTGGTCCAAGCAAGTAGAGTAAGTAAACACAGCAGATCATAGACACAGTCGGCATCAGAGGCCACGCCCACTAAACGGACCTCTGTGGGGAAACATAACATGTATCACTCAATGCTTAACAACTACAACAGCAAATGTGGACTTAAGGAAAGACATTTTGTGTTAAATTTAGATACGAAGACATAGGCTGTGTCCAAACGTCCACACTCATTCCCTATCCACTCAATTACTGTATAGTCTGCCCTGTTCAGCTAACCGCAGGTCACGTGCCTCTCCCCCTTGAGTTTCTAACGGTTGATAAAAATGAACTTTTTAATAATACCGATCAAAGTCCTTGTAACAGCACATATTTATGGACTACTAATCATAATACAAGTCTGGTTTAACTTGGACAGTACATTTAACCGCAAACGGACTGGATAGTTCCTCTTTTACAGCCCAAACTAAGGTAAGCAGCTAACGTTAGCATCTTCACGGCTAACGGCTTCAGTTACGAGTGTTTTGTTTCTTCTTCGGCTCAACAGTGAGTTTAAGCTGCTCCTTCTCATCTTTACTTCAGTCGTGTTGTTTACAGTTAAGGACCTCACGTCGTCCGCGCTGTTTTTTTCGATTCTCGCAATGAATTGTGGTCCATATTGACCGTTCTAGTGCCATCGATGCTCACTACTTTTCCAGATGCATTGTGGGAAATTTTGAGTGCACTACTTTTTGACCTGCTGGACATTCAGATACCACTACAAAGGCGTGACCCTGAATAGTGCACTATATAGTAAATAGTGTGGACGTTCGGACACAGCCATAGAGACTGAATGAAGTGATCTAAAACCCAAATATGTAGCAAGCTAAATGCTAACGTGACACTAGCGCCGCCTGAGGCATTGTCACAGCTACAGAACATTTAGTTTACCGTACTTTTCGGGTCATTACACGTAGTCTACTTAAAGGCTGAAAAGGCAAACACTAATGTTTTCCCAGATTCATATATTTGACAATCTTTGCTGGTTAGCTTCTTGATTAACGCGTATCCATGAGCTCTCGCATAAGTAACACTTGGAGTTTGGACGAAAATAAACTGTGGACACTTAGGGCCTGATTTATCAAGCCAAGTGCTAAATTGCGGGTGCAAAATAAAAAATCAAGTGTTATTTTTGAGCATTTTATACAAACTTTATTATTGGAAGATGCACATACAACAAACTAAACAAAACAGATATGAACCATCTCAAATTCGGCATCTTTAAAGTGTGTGTGAGAGAAAAATGTCATCTCTGCCAAGGTTTTGCTCCCCCTAACCTGTTTTGCACATGAGCAAATGCTTGATAAATCTGGCCCTTAAAGTTTAGACAAAGTAAACTGGCCGCATAGTTATGTATGCCGCAGAGTCTGAATCTTGAAACAAAAGTAGCAGGTAATAACCCAGAAATTACAGTATTTTTTTATATAACTCCACATTACAACCTACATTTAAACTTTGTTCTAACTCGACTTTAATTAGAATACACTTAATTCACCAGAAAATATTTGTCTCTTTAGGTACACCTTCACAGGGATCTATACGTTTGAGTCGCTCACTAAAATTGTGGCTCGAGGTTTTGCGATAGACGGCTTTACTTTCCTCAGAGATCCCTGGAACTGGCTGGATTTTATGGTCATCTCTATGGCGTAAGTTTTTTAGTATTTACATTTATGTAGATCTTCATCACTGTTTTGTTGGCATGTTTGACCGCTCTGTTTTTTCCTCTTGTCTCTCTCAGATACATCACAGAGTTTGTAGACTTGGGAAATGTGTCAGCGCTGAGGACGTTCAGGGTGCTCCGAGCTCTCAAAACTATTTCTGTCATTCCAGGTGAGGCTCCCATTCAAACTCTAAAACAAACTCATACACCGAAGTGGAGACTATCCACTCCCAAACTTGCCAACAATTTTGGGATATATTAGGACGACTGATGGTCAGGACAGATGAGACAAATTTATAATCCTAAACATACAAATATCAAGATTTAAGAACATTGACCACCCACCCCTTTGTTCCGGAAACACAGATTCCAATTATTGTATAAATTCCCATAGAGAAAAGTAATGAGCATTAGACAAACAATTTTATGTAAAATAAAAATCTTAAGCTCAAATCTATTACAACAATTGTTACTTTTACATGTTTTTTTAGACTGAAAGCAAAAGCATTACGGATATCATTATTATGGATATGGATAGCATAAAGCTGGTGCTGAACATATCTTTAAACTCTTAATGCTTTAATTTTTCAAAAATATTTTGGAAACTTATGATGGGAATCAGTTCTATAAGCTAGCCCTGCAGCACTGATCTGACATGGCTCCGGACTCATTCAGGAAGAGGAGGAACTTTCAAGCTTTTGACACATGAAGTATGTAAAAATTTCTATTCAAGACCTTTTGCCATTGTCATAGAATAACAGCAAAATAATGTGTAGAAGGGGTGCCACCACGACAGGGTNTAGTCCTGGTTTAGTCCTGCTTTAGTCCTGTGGATTTAGTCATGTTAGGCCTGGGTTTAGACCTGTTAGTCCGTTTAGTTCACCTGCTTTGTTCCATGCGTTTAGTTCCTGCTTAAGTCCTGGTTTAGTCCGCTTTAGTCCTGCTTTAGTTGCCTGGTTATTAGTCACTGTTATTTAAATCCAGGTTTTACGTCCTGGCTTTAGTTTCCTGTTTAGCTTCCTGTCTATTAGTCTGGGGTTTAGTCCTTGTTTTAGTCCCTTGGTTTAGACCTGGTGTAGTCCTGTTTTAATCCAGGGTTTAGTCCTGCTTCTAGTCGCCTGGTATATAGTCCTTTTTTAATCAGGTTAGTCTGCTTTATGTCCTGGGTTTAGTCCTGCTTTAGTTCCTGCGTTTAGTCCTGCCTTATTAGTCCTGTTTTGCCTGCTTTAGTCATGGGTTTAGTCCCTGCTTTATAGTCCCTGCTTTAGTCACCTGCTTTAGTCCTGTTTA
Source organism: Mugilogobius chulae (assembly GCA_038363315.1). Taxonomy (NCBI): domain Eukaryota; kingdom Metazoa; phylum Chordata; class Actinopteri; order Gobiiformes; family Gobiidae; genus Mugilogobius; species Mugilogobius chulae. The sequence continues at coordinate 122,177 of JBBPFD010000033.1, forward strand.
GTCCTGTTTTTAATCCCAGGTTTAGTCCTGCTTTTGTCACTGCTTTAGTTCTCTGCTTTACGTCCTGGTTTAGTCACTGCACTTTGTGCCTGGTTTAGTTCCTGCTTCTAGGTCCTCGGCTTTAGTCCTGCTTTTCAGTCCTGTTAGTCCTGCACTTTTAGTCTCATGGTTAGTCCTAGCTTAGGTCACTGGTTTAGCTTCCTGCTTTCGTCTCTGCGTTCTATCCTGACTTTAGTCCTGGTTTTAGTCCTGCTCTAGTCCTTGTATTAGTCCTGCTTTAGTCTGGTTTAGTCCAATGCGCTTAGTCCATCGGATAAGAGAATGTTTAGTCCCTCCGGTTCCAGATGGTTTATCTGCCTTCTAGTCCTCGGATAAGACGAATAGTTTAGTAGTCCTTGTTTAGAGCTGGTGTTATAGACTTGCTTCAGATCCTGTCAGTCCTGGTTCAGTTCACGGCTTTAGTATCTTTGTGGTCTTTCTCAGCCTGTGAAATGTCCTGATAAAACACAAACCACGCTTTACAAAACCCTGACCTCAGTTATAATATCAGGCCTGGACTACTACAGCCTGGTCCGAAGTCCTGGTTAGTCCTGCTCTAGTCACCTGAATCTAGTCCCTGATCCCAGTCCCTGCTCTAGTCCTTGCTCCTAGTACTCTGTTTAGAACTATGTAAGACCTGTTTTAGTCCTGTCAAGAGTCCAGGTTTTGGATCCCCCCTTTCCCAGTCAGAGTTCCATGTCTTAGATCCAGTCAGAGTCCAGTTTAAGTCCCGTTCACAGATCCAGGTTTAGTCGTCTCAGATAGTCCAAGTTTAGTCCTGTCAAGAGTCCAGGTTTAGTCCTGCAGATCTCCAGTTTACAGTATCCGTCCAGAGTCCATGAGGTTTAGTTCCCGTCAGGTCCAGTTTAGTCCAGTCAGAGTCTAGGTTTCAAGTCACCGCAGAGCAGGTTTTAGTCCCGTCACGAGTCCAGGGTTAGGTCCAGTCAGAGGTTCCAGGTGTAGTTCCCGTCAGAGGTCCATGGTTTGTTCCCCGTCAAGTCCCAGGGTTTGTCACGTCAGAATGTCCAGGTTAGGCCGTCAGAGTCAGGCTTTAGTCCGATCAGCGAGTCCAGGGATCTAGGTCCCGTCGAGTCCAGGGTTTAGTCCGCTCACGAGTACCAGTTTTCCTGTCTAGAGTCCAAGTGGTTTAGTCCCCGTCAGCAGTCAGGGTTTAGTCCCGGTCAGAGTTCCGAAGTATTACAGTCCCGTCCCGAGGATCCAGGATTTAGGTCCGTCAGAGTCAGGTTCTAGTCTCAGAAGTACCAAGCTTAGTTCCCGTACCGAGTCCAGGTGTCAGTCCCGTCAGCAGTCCTAGGGTTTAAGTCGTCAAGAGTTCCAGGTTTAGTACCGTCTTGTTGACCAGATGGGTCTTAATACATTTTGTATATACAAATAATGTCTCTAAACCTGAGTTAATGTGAGTGACTTTGAGCTCGTCACACTTTAGTTCAGACTCAGTCCAACACTAGTCCTGTTCCATTTACACTTGAGACTGACTCAGACTGACTCAGGACTAACCTCACAACACATTTTCTAGTTCACATTTGATTCACCTTTAGTTACACTGAGTTAGTGTAAAGAGGAATCTATAGTAACGAGTCACTTTTGTAATGAGCTGCTGTTAAAGAGTTAAAGAACATGTGTGATATTCAGTTGTAACAGACAAACTGCTTATTGTAATGAGTGTCACAGGTTTATGTGGAGAACAGTGTGTACAGGTCCTTCTGTCCCTAAAGCTCTGCAGACGCTCTGATTGGCTCATCTGACTCTGACCTCTTCTGATTGGTTCATTATCGGTGTCATGTTTCTAATCAATAAGAGCTGTTGAACTGGAGCAAACTGACACTGGCCCACTTTTACTCTGATAGTCCTGATTGGCCCACTTTTACTCATAGTCACTGATTGTCCCACTTTTACTCACAGAGTCCTGATTGGCCCAGTTTTACTCACCATAGTCCTGATTGGCCCACTTTTACTCTGATAGTCCTGATTGTTCCCAGAACAGATAATCCAGTCCAAACGTTGCTGTGACGTCTGCTGCTCGAGGCTCCAGGTCAAAATCTTAAAAGTGAAACTGTGACTCAGACAAACACGTGCACACGTATGAAACACGTCTGATCTGGAACGTGTCGAGCGTCAGAAGTGTGTTGTTACAGCGCTGGAGCGTGTGGAGAGAAAGTGAAAGTGAAACTGTGACTCAGACAAACACGTGCACACGTATGAAACACGTCTGATCTGGAACCTGCAGCTCTCCAGAGGAACGTGTCAGTGTCAGAAGTGTGTTGTTACAGCGCTGGAGCGTGTGAAGAGAAAGTGAAAGTGAAACTAAAGTGCTTCATGTGATGAGCAGCTGATTCATTGGAGTCACACCTGAACAGACGACACGTGTGTTTTAAAATATCTAGTTCCAAACATGCGTCAACACGATAAAAGACTGAAAACATTTACCCTCTGGTGGTATAACCTCTGGTGACCTCTGGACCATTTATGGTCCTTTTGAGCACTTTTGTTTTTTCAAACTTTTAGATCTCAGACAGTTTTTTTTCAGACGGTGAAATCATCCACAGATTCATGAATCGAGTCACATTTTAAAATGCTAAACATTTTTGTTGTGACACTTTCAGTTAAAGTGTCCATGACAGTTGAACTACTCATCTTCACACAGACGTAGTTAAGATCATTTATATTTAAGGTTTACTAACATTTTTCAAATTTCATTCCAGTTTGGCCCATTTTTTTAGCATTAAAAATGTACTTCCTGTTCATGATGATGATGACAGGTAGTTGCCTAGCAACCATTTAATAAATTGGGCCAAAACTCTTCAAATGTTTTTTTTTTTTACTTTACTTGAGCCATAACAATACACTAGAAATCACTTTTTTTTGTTAAATGTGTGTTTACAGGCCATAAAAATCAGTTTCTTGTTAGAAAATGTAAAATGTCTGTGTCTCACAGTGTGATGTCATCAGTTTAGAACTCTGATCTACTTCCTGCTATTTTCAACAGATTTTCACATTTTCTCTAAAACCTGTTCTTGATTAACATTAAAACTATCATTTATAATTACAACAGGTATTAATCTACCAAAATAAATCAAAATTTGAAAAAATTTCAAACCTGTCACGCTCACTTTAAAGAACAAAAGGTTACGTTCGTCACCTCAAGGACCATAATGGTCCCCATTTTTAAACGGCCATAAAATCCACACAGATTCATTTTTCGTACTTTCAAAACTCAGATCTACTTCTCTCTGTTCATACATGTGTAACTTTTATATGTGCGATGTGTATTTTTTATTTACAAGTCCTTTTGTCACAAAGTACACTCCAAGTGAACTATAAAACATACAAATGACTGTTCCAATTTAAAATCGTTAAGTGGAAGTGTAGTTTTCTACAAACAGCCCTATAATTGAAAAAATACACATCACACATGTAAAAGTTACACACGTATGACAGAGGAGAAGTAGACGGGAGATCTGAGCTTTGAAAGTATAAAAAAAATATGAATCTTGTGTGTTGTATGACCTTTAATGACGTATGTCCCTGAGGTTTTACAGGTTACAGAGGGTTAAACAGGAACAGAACAAAGAACCGTTACAGTACCAGGACTGTACTGTACCCAGTCAGGTCATGTGTAACTCAGGTCATGTGTAACTCAGGTCATGTTAATCAGTTATGTCTCATGTGTCACTCAGGTCATGTGTAACTCAGGTCATGTGTAACTCAGGTCATGTGTAACTCAGGTCATGGTGTAACTCAGGTCATGTGTGTAACTCAGGTATGTATGCTGTAACTCAGGTCATGTGTAACATCAGGTCATGTGTACTAAGGTATGTTGTAACTCAGGTCATGTGTAACTCAGGTTATGTGTAACTCAGTGTCATGGTAACTCAGGTCATGTGTAACCTAGTCATGTGTAACTCACGCGTTATTGTAACTAGGTCTTGTTGTAACTCGTGTATGTGTAACTCAGGTCAGTGTGTAACTCAGGGCCATGTGTAACTAGGTCATTGCTAATCAGGTCAGTGTACTCAGTCATGTAATGTAATCAGGTCACGTGCTAACTTTCAGGGTCACGGTAACTCGGTCCATTGTTGTAACTCAGGTCTGGGTAACTCACGTATGTGCTAAACTCATGTCATGTGTAACTCAGGTCATGGTGTAACTCAGGTCATGTGAACTCAGGTCATCGTGTAACTCAGGTCATGATCGTAACTCAGGCACAGTGTATCGGTCATGTGTAACTCAGTCATGTGTAACTCAGGTCATGTGTAACTCAGGCATGGTAATGTGTGTAATATCGTGATAAAAATGGAATGGTGAGCTGGTCTCTGTGACGATCTGCTGAAATGAAATCGTCGTATCGTGATTTGTTTTTTCTCTGTTTGATGCATCTGTCTGTTCAAATATAGATTATTTTTCCAACCTGTTACTCTTAGTCTCAGAGTTGCCAAATCCAAGAATTTATAGCGACTTTGGGCTTCTTTATTTAAAGTTCTCTTTTGGACAGCGCTTCAAAGTCATAAAAGGAATGAATCTTAGCACATTTTCAGGTTTTATTTATTCATTACAACTGAAACATGGATTTTACATGTTTTTGTCGCTGTTATAACACACGACATGTCAGAATCCTTAACACTTGTTTTATAACACACAATGTTCTAAATACTGAATTCTTTATCACTTTTTATAGAATGGCAGAGTTTGCTTGTTTCTCTCTGGAAATCTGGCAACACTGTTCAGCTTTTGACCGCTGTTGATGAAGTGTGTTTACCTCAAAGATTAAAGGAAAATAAAGCTTCTACAAGAATTCGGATAAAATCGAAATTGTGATCTGGCTCCAAGAAAACCGTGATATACATTTTTTTGCCGTTTATCGCTTCATTCCCAGGTCTGTTTGTGTAACTCAGGTCATGGCTCTAACATGTGTTTTTTGTATGTGACCAGGTCGTGCTCAACATGTCGTATGCTGTATGTGTGACTCAGGTCATGGTCTAACATGTCGTAATGTCGTATGATGTGTAATCTGGGTCCATGGCTCTAACTGTCGTATGTGTAATCAGGTCAGGGGATGTAGGTCATGGCGTCCTATGACCAGTGCTGATGGCAGGTGGAGGTGCTGAAGATGGAGAACTCCACTGAGACAGGAGCTGCAGGACAATCCACCACTTGGAGCTGTGGAGCTGAGGCGCCAACAGGGAAGGTAAACCCGCTTACAACACGCTTAGAACAGCTTAAGAACAGCTGAGCAAACTGGAGTCCTGAGGCTCCAACTGAAGGTAAAACCGCTTAGAACATGCTTCAGAAACGGCTTAGATCACGCTTAGAACACGCCTGAGCAATGAGTCTGAGCGTTCAACATGAAGGTAAATCCGCTTAGAAGCACGTTAGAACACACCTTTACAACACGCTTAGAAACACGCTAGAACAACAATCAGTCTTAGAGACCGCTACAAACACGCTTATAACACGCTGAGCAAACGATGAAGGTAAACACGGCAACAAGCTCTCTTTTCTCCCCCCTTCCTCACTTCTTTCTCTTCCTCTCTCTTCTTCTCTCTTCCTTCTCTCCTCTCTTTCCTTTCTCTCCCCTTCTCCTCTTCTCCCCTTCTCTCCTCTTCTCTCCTATTCTCCTCTTCTCTCCCTGGGCTTCCTCTTCTCTCCTTTTCTGTCCTCATCTTCCTTCTTTCCTCCTCTCTCTTCTTCCCCTTTCTCTCTCTTCCTTCTCTCATTTCTCCTCCTCTTCTTCCCTTCTCTCTCTTCTCTCCTCATCTCTCCTCTTCTCTTATCTCCCTTCTCTCCCTCTTCTCTCCCTTTCTCTCTCTTCTCTCCGCCTTTCTCCTCTTCTCTTCTCTCCCTTCTCTCCTTCTTCTTCCTTCTCTCTCTTCTCTCTCTCCCTTCTTTCATCTCTCTCTCCCTCTTCTCTCCCTCTCTCCTCTTCGTTCTTCTCTCCCTTCTCTCCTCTTTCTTCTCCTCTTCTCTCTCAATCTCTCTTCTTCTCTTCCTCCCCTTCTTCCTCTTCTCTCCTCTTCTCTCCTCTTATCTCTTTTCTCTCCTCATCCTCCTTTCTCTTTCTCTCCCCTTCTTCCTTCCTCTCCTCTTCGCTCTCTTCTCTCTCTTCTTCCTCATCTTCCTCATCTCTTCTCTTCTCTCCCTTCCGTCTCCTACTCCTCTTTCTCTCCCCTTCTTCCTCATCTTCTACTCTCCATCTTTTCTTCCCCTTCTCTCCTCTTCTCTCCTCATCTCTCCTCTCCTCTTCTCTCCCTTCTTCCTTCCCTTCTTCTCCTTTTCTCTCTTCTCTCCCTATCTCTCCTCTTCTCTTCTTCCTTCCTCTCCCTTCTCTCTTTCTCTTTCCTCTTCTCTTCCCTCCTCTTCTCTCCTCTCCTCTCCTCTTCTCTTCTCTCATCGTCTCTCCCTTTCTCTCCTCTTCTCTTCTCCTCTGTCCTCTTTTCTCTCCTCCTCTCTCTCCCGCTGTCTAATGTTCCTCCTCTGTCTTCTCCTCTTTCATCTCCTCTTCTCTCTCACTTCTCTCTTCTCTGCTCTCGTCTTTTCTCCTCTTGCATTTCCTGTGATGTGAGCGGACACTTCTCTCTCTTCTCTTCTCTTTCTCTCTCTCTCTCTCTTCTCTTCTCTCATTCTCTCTTCTCCTCTCTTGTCTTGTCTCCTTTTTCCTTCCCTCTGATATGAGCGGACACTTCCCTCTCTTTCTCTCCTCACTTGTCTCCTTCCTTCCCTCTGATATGAGCGGACACTTCCCTCTCTTTTTCTTTCTCTCTCTCTCTCTCTCTTCTCTCCTCTTCTCTCCTTGCTCTTCTCCTCTCTCGTCTTGTCTCCTCTTTCCTTTCCTCTGATATGAGCGGACACTTTTCTCTCTCTCTGTCACATGACCTGATGTCTCCAGGTCATGTGACTTGACCGTCTCTGGGCCGTTTCTATAAATACCTCTGCGTGTGTGGTCCAATCACATGACCTGTCCTCAGACGCAGCCTCGTGATTGGCCCTCTCACGTCTGATGCGTCTGCAGTGTGGGTTTGTGTGATGTTGGCTCTGATTGGCTGTGATTGGCCCTCCCCTGGCCCATTGTCCATCACTTCCTGGTTGTACTTCCTGTTTCCTGTTGTTGTGGTCATGTCTGTGTGGGAGCGCTGTCGTCTGATCGTGGTGAGGCTCAAACATTCACTTTAACTCAACTTTAAATGTGTTTGGGTGAGATTATAGGCTGCTCTACTCCTCCTCTCTCTCCTTCTCCTTCACTTCTCACCTCTCCTCTTTCCTCTCTCCTCTTCTCTTTACTTTCTCACTCCTCTTTCCTCTCTCCTACTCTTCTCTTTACTTCTCTATCCTGCTCTACTCCTCCTCTCCTTCACTTCTCACTCCTCTTTCCTCTCTCCTCTTCTCTTTACTTCTCTATCCTCCTCTCCTCCTCTCCTCTCTTCACTTCTCACTCCTCTTTCCTCTCCCCTTTATTTTCCTCCTCTTTCCTCTCTTCTCCTCTCCTTCACTTCTCACTCCTCTCTTACTCTCTCCTACTCTTCTCTTTACTTCTCTATCCTGCTCTACTCCTCCTCTCCTTCACTTCTCACTCCTCTTTACTCTCCCTTTTCTTATTCTCCTCTCTTCTTTTTCATCCTCTTTTCTTCTCCTCCTCTTCTCTTTCCCCTCTTCTGTCATCCTCTACATCTCTGCTTATTTCTTTCCTTTCGCCTCCCCTTCTTCGCTTTCCCTCTCCTTCTATTTCCCCCTCTCTCCTCTTTTCTCTCAATCTCCCCTCTTATTTCCTCCTCTCTTCTCTCCTCCTCTCTTCTTTCTCCATCCCACCTCTTTTCTCTTCTTTCAATCTCTTTCCCCATCTCCTCCTCTCCTTCCTCTCTCTCCTTCTCCCCTCCTCTCCTTTCTTGCTTCCTCTCCTGTCTTCTCTCTAATCTTTCTTTTCTCTCCTCCCCTCTTCCTCTCTCCAGCTCTTTCCCCTCTCTCCTCTCCCCCCTCTCTTCTTTCATTCTCCCTCCTTTCTCCTCCTCTGTCCTTCTCTCTCCCCTTTCCTCTCATCTCCTCTCTCTCCTTCTTCCCTCCTCTCTTCCTCTCTTTCTCTTTTCCCTCTCTTCTTCTCCCCTCTCCTCTTCTTTCCTTCTCTCTCCCCCTTTCCTCTCATCTCCTATTTCCCTCTCTCCCCTCCTCTCCTTCTCTCTCCTCTCCCCTCTCTCTCCTTCTCCCCTCCTCTCTCCCTCTCCCCTCTCTCCTCCTCTCTCCTTCTCTTCCCTCTCTCCTCTCTACTTCTCCCTCTCCTCCCCTCCTTCTCTCCTTCTCTCCCTCTCTCCTCCTTCTCCCCTCCTCTCTCCCTCTCTCCTCCTCTGTCCTTCTCTCTCCCCTTTCTCTCATTTCTCTCTCTCTCCTTCTTCCCCTCCTCTCTTCCTCTCTGAAACATGTCGTGACTGTGCTGGCGTCTGATCTGTTTCAGGAAGTGTTGAAGCAGCTGCAGGGGACGATCGAAGAAGACACAGGAGACGGAGGAGGCTCCCACGAACTCATCGAGAGACTGAAAGGTGAGAGACGTGAGGAGAAAGAGAGGGAAGGGAGAGGAGAAAGGGAGGAGAAAGAGAGGGAGAGAGGGAAGGGGAGAGGGAGGAGAGGAGAGGAGAAAGAGAGGGAAGGGAGAGGAGAGGAGAGGAGAAAGAGAGGGAGAGAGGGAGGGAGAGAGAGAAAAGAGGAGAGAAGGAGAAGAGGGGGAGAGAGAGAGATCAGAGGAGAGAAGGAGAGACAAGAAAGAGAGGGAGAGAGATAAGAGAGGGAGAGAGAAAAGATGAGAGGAGAGAGGGAAGGGAGAGGAGAGAGAGAGATCAGAGGAGAGAAGGAGAGACGAGAAAGAGAGGGGGAGAGAGAGGAGAGAGGGAGAGAGAAAAGATGAGAGGAGAAGAGAGGGAGAGAGAGGAGAGAGGGAGAGAGAAAAGATGAGAGGAGAGAGGGAAGGGGAGAGGAGAGAGAGAGAAAGAGGAAGAGGAAAGACGAGAGGAGAGAAGGAGAGTGGAGAAAGAGAGGGAGAGAGGAGAGGAAGAGAGCGAAAATATGAGGAGAGGAGAGAGAAGAAAAGGGAGAGAGAAAAGAGGAGAGAAGGAGAGAGGAGAAAAAGAGGGAGAGAGAAGGAGAGAGAGAAAAGAGTAGAGGAAAGGAAAGAGGAGAAAGAGAGTGAGGAGAGAGGAAGAGAAAGGGATGGGGAAGAGTGGAGGGAGAGAGAAAACACTCTTCTAGTTTAATTAAATCTACATAACGACAGGTTTTGATCCAGTCGACCAATCAGATCGTCTGTCCCGCCTCTTTATGGTTTAAGTCTGAGTCTCTGGTTTGAGTCTGATTTAATCAACAGGACTTTGTCAGGATTGAAGCTGTTTGTGCTGTGGAGTCCCTCAGGCTGCGTTTAGGTCCCTCTGCTGTTCTGTTATTCAGTTTTATCCTCATAACTGTCTGTGTGTTTGTTTCCTCAGAGATGAGCCTGGACTCGGCGGGTTCAAGCCCAGGAGCAGGCCTCCTGTGCCCCCTTCATCCTCCTCCTCCTCAGCCTCTTCCTCTGGAGCTCCAGCAGCTCGCAGACAGGACAGAGCAGCGCCCCCTGCAGGCAGAGAGGGACAAGACAGAGGAGCGCCCCCTGCAGGCAGAGAGGCACCTGACAGAGGAGCGCCCCCTGCAGGCAGAGAGGGGCAGGAGCGAGCGCTGGAGGAGCTGGAGAAGGAGAGGTACAGACGGTTTAAACATGTGTCTGTGTGTCTGAGGCGTCTCTCTCTGATTGGCTGTTGTCGCTGTCCATCTCTCTCAGAGCGCTCCTATTGGCCGAGCTGGACAAGGAGGAAAAGGAGAAGGACTGGTATTACGCTCAGCTGCAGAACCTGACCAAACGCATCGACAGCCTCCCCTGACAGAAAACGTACGTTAAACACTCCTACACAAGCCTATACATGACCTACACAGACCTACACGTGACCTACACGAGCATATACAGGCCTACATGAACCAACAAAAGACCTAAAAATACAAGAACCTGACCAAACGCATCGACAGCCTCCCGCTGACAGAAAACGTACGTTAAACACTCCTACACAAGCCTATACATGACCTACACAGACCTACACGTGACCTACACGAGCATATACAGGCTACATGAACCAACAAAAGACCTAAAAATACAAGAACCTGACCAAACGCATCGACAGCCTCCCGCTGACAGAAAACGTACGTTAAACACTCCTACACAAGCCTATACATGACCTACACAGACCTACACGTGACCTACACGAGCATATACAGGCCTACATGAACCAACAAAAGACCTAAAATACAAGAACCTGACCAAACGCATCGACAGCCTCCCGCTGACAGAAAACGTACGTTAAACACTCCTACACAAGCCTATACATGACCTACACAGACCTACACGTGACCTACACGAGCATATACAGGCCTACATGAACCAACAAAAGACCTAAAAATACAAGAACCTGACCAAACGCATCAACAGCCTCCCGCTGACAGAAAACGTACGGCAAATATCTGTACACAAGTCTACACAGACCTATACATGACTACACAGGCCTACATGAACCAACATAAGACCTACATATTACCAACTTCTGTTTGTATGTTGAAGTTCACGTCATAGACATGAGTGTTGTTGTATGGTGGCTGTATGTTGTATATAACATGTATGTTGTATGTAACGTGTGTTGCATGTCGTATGTTGTAGTTCACATTACAGACATGAGTTGTTGTATTGTGTGTGTATGTTGTAGTGTTGTTGTATGTTTTGGTTGTCTAACATGTATGTTGTATGTTGTGTGTTGTAGTTCACGTTGCAGACATGAGTTGTTGTATTGTGTGTGTGTGTGTATGTTGTAGTGTTGTTGTATGTTTTGGTTGTCTAACATGTATGTTGTATGTTGTGTGTTGTAGTTCACGTTGCAGACAGACATGTATGTGTGTGTAACATGTATGTTGTATGTTGTATGTTGTAGTTTACGTTACAGACATGAGTTGTTGTATTGTGTGTGTGTTGTAGTGTTGTTGTATGTTTTGGTTGTCTAACATGTATGTCGTGTGTTGTAGTGTCTAACATGTATGTTGTGTGTAACATGTATGTTGTATGTTGTAGTTTACATTACAGACAGACATGAGCCGCAGACAGCTGGAGTTTGAAGCTCGTCAGATTCGTTCTGCCATGGAAGAACAACTGGGCTCCTGTCAGGAGATGGAGAGAAGAGCTCAGGTTAGTCCTACTGTTAGTCCTGCTGTTAGTCCTACTGTTAGTCCTACACCTCTGCTGTTAGTCCTACTGTTAGTCCTGCTGTTAGTCCTACACCTCTGCTGTTAGTCCTACTGTTAGTCCTGCTGTTAGTCCTACACCTCTGCTGTTAGTCCTACTGTAGTCCTGCTGTTAGTCCTACACCTCTGCTGTTAGTCCTGCTGTTAGTCCTGCTGTTAGTCCTACACCTCTGCTGTTAGTCCTACTGTTAGTCCTGCTGTTAGTCCTACACCTCTGCTGTTAGTCCTACTGTTAGTCCTGCTGTTAGTCCTACACCTCTGCTGTTAGTCCTGCTGTTAGTCCTGCTGTTAGTCCTACACCTCTGCTGTTAGTCCTGCTGTTAGTCCTGCTGTTAGTCCTGCACCTCTGCTGTTAGTCCTACTGTTAGTCCTACACCTCTGCTGTTAGTCCTGCTGTTAGTCCTGCTGTTAGTCCTACTGTTAGTCCTACACCTCTGCTGTTAGTCCTACACCTCTGCTGTTAGTCCTACTGTTAGTCCTGCTGTTAGTCCTACACCTCTGCTGTTAGTCCTACTGTTAGTCCTGCTGTTAGTCCTACACCTCTGCTGTTAGTCCTACTGTTAGTCCTGCTGTTAGTCCTACACCTCTGCTGTTAGTCCTGCTGTTAGTCCTGCTGTTAGTCCTACACCTCTGCTGTTAGTCCTACTGTTAGTCCTGCTGTTAGTCCTACACCTCTGCTGTTAGTCTGCTGTAGTCCTGCTGTTAGTCCTGCTGTTAGTCCTACTCTGTTAGTCCTACTGTTAGTCCTACACCTGCTGTTAGTCCTGCTGTTAGTCCTGTTAGTCCTACTGTTAGTCCTGCTGTTAGTCCTACACCTCTGCTGTTAGTCCTGCTGTTAGTCCTACACCTCTGCTGTTAGTCCTACTGTTAGTCCTGCTGTTAGTTCTACACCTCTGTTGTTAGTCCTACTGTTAGTCCTACACCTCTGCTGTTAGTCCTACTGTTAGTCCTACTGTTAGTCCTGCTGTTAGTCCTGCTGTTAGTCCTGCTGTTAGTCCTACTGTTAGTCCTGCTGTTAGTCCTACACCTCTGCTGTTAGTCCTGCTGTTAGTCCTACTGTTAGTCCTGCTGTTAGTTCACACCTCTGTTGTTAGTCCTACTGTTAGTCCTACACCTCTGCTGTTAGTCCTACTGTTAGTCCTACTGTTAGTCCTGCTGTTAGTCCTACTGTTAGTCCTGCTGTTAGTCCTACTGTTAGTCCTACAGTCCTGTTGTAGTCCTGCTGTTAGTCCTGCTGTTAGTCCTGCTGTTAGTCCTACTGTTAGTCCTGCTGTTAGTCCTACACTCCTTCTATAAGGCCTATTCATACTTCAGCCGACTTCAGAACTTCGGCCCGCTCAAGCTGTAAGAACAAAATGAGGTAATTTTGTTCAGGTACCCTCAGTTCTTCAGTTCGTGCGGGTGTTCGTGTCACATCAGCTGAGCAGAACTTTCTTCGGCTGAGCTGTGCGGCAGCTCGCCTCTGATTGGCTAGTTTTTCCAAAGTGGGCGGGATTTCTCGTAGAATCCACTGCTGATTCTTTTGACAGTTCTGCGCTGCCTCGCAGCCCGAACGTCTCCCCCAGTCAGCGTAAAGTACGACCGTCAACTGATATCGTCCCACCGTTGTCTGTTTGTCCCACATTTGTTAATAGAAACAAAATAACGAGCTTCTGACGAGGTCAAAACTCCTCCACAGCTCAGGCAGGACTCTGGTCCTGCTTCTGCAGCAGGTTAAACACAGTGGAGGATGATCAGACCTGACAGAGCGTGTGTCCAGTGGTAAGGTCTCATTTTGAAGGTTTTTCTCTCTAGTTCACAACATATAATTTTCCATTTTTTCGATGCCCCAAACGCTCAAACAGTGTTTAGCCTAGCTTACCGCTCTGCCCGCTCCTCCGCCCTCTCTGCCCGCTCCTCCGTCGCTCTCCCCCGCTCCTCCGCCGCTCCCCCGCTCAGGCCTCCATCGCTCTGATTGGTCAGAACTGATCATGTGTCACTTTTCTGACGTCACGGCAGTGGGAGGAGCTAGCCCACATTCAGGAAAGAGCGCAGAAGAACAAATCTTTTTCAGCGTCAATGCACCACTGAGCAGAAGCCTCTGAAAACAACGGGCCGCCATCTTGGACTCATCTTCAGTTCTAATTATACTTCCATGGGTCAGACTGGTGTTGGAGCATATAGTTTAGTGTAAACCTGCGTCTTGAGTACATCCACCTCACTGAGACAGGCTGAGACAGGACACTCTGTGTGGCTCAGTCTGACTCTGTCTCTGCTCCAGGCTCGAGTGTCACGGATCCAGCAGATCGAGAAGGACATCCTGAGACTGGGCTCCAGGAACCAGGTACCTGACCTTTGACCTCTGACTGTTGAATATTCCTGTTGAGTGTAGTTTAACTGTAGTTTAACTGTAGTTTAGCTGTAGTTAGCTGTAGTTTAACTGTAGTTTAACTGTAGTTTAACTGTAGTTTAACTGTAGTTTAACTGTAGTTTAGCTGTAGTTTAGCTGTAGTTTAGCTGTAGTTTAACTGTAGTTTAACTGTAGTTTAACTGTAGTTTAACTGTAGTTTAACTGTAGTTTAACTGTAGTTTAACTGGTTTAACTGTGGTGTTGTGTTCAGGACGCAGCTCAGACGTCGACAGAATCCAGCACTTTACCTTCAGCCGCTGTGAGTCACTAAACACATTAAACATTTAATCACATTTAAACTGTTAAATACAATATTCTGTTTGAATCTGCAGAGCTCCACACGATTGGACCTGGACTCAGCCAATGACAGCTCTTACTCTGTGCCTCGACGAATCACCAGCCACCTGGGAACCAAGGTGTTTTTTATCTACTCGTCCCTCGCCTTTTTCTTCCTGTTTTATAACCAGCTGTAGCTTAAATTAACTAAGCTCAGAACGCAATAGTTGTGTCTTAGTTTGTTAAACAGAACATGCGTGACATGAGGCTTATTGGACTCACTTTCACGCCAAAGTATACGAGTGTTTGAACACGTGTTTAGACCCGAACTTGCAGGACCCACAGGTTGACCGCAGGTTATGGGTCGACCCGCGCATGTTGCAAGTGCAGATGGTGTACAGTCTGTTTAATGACCTGTTTAATGACCGTTTAATGACCTGTTTAATGACCTGTTTCAGGTGGAGATGGTCTACAGCCTCCTGTCCATGCTGGGGACTCACGATAAGGACGACATGTCTCGGACTCTCTTGGCCATGTCCAGTTCTCAGGACTCGTGCATCGCCATGAGACAGTCGGGCTGTTTACCTCTGCTGATCCAGCTTCTGCACGGGAACGACAAGGACTCACTTCTGTTAGGTAAGGACACGCTAAAGACACGCTAAAGACACTCTAAACACACGCTAAAGACACACTAAAGACACACCAGAGTCTCATTGAAGCACGGGAACAACAAGGACTCTCTGCTGCTGGGTGAAACACGCTTAGAACACGCTTAAGACACACTAAAGACACCCCATAGTCCCACTGCTTCTGGGTAAGATCGAAGTCAAAAGTCTGACTGTGGTCTGTTGTTTGTAGGAAACTCGCGCGGCTCTAAAGAAGCGCGCGCTCGTGCGTCTGCTGCGCTTCACAACATCGTCCACAGTCAGCCTGAAGACAAGCGCGGACGCAGAGAGATCCGAGTTCTGCACCTCCTGGAACAAGTCCGGGTCTACTGTGAGTCCTGCTGGGCCTGGCAGGAGGACCGGAGTCACCCCAGTGAGTCTGGAACGGACTGAAACAGGACTAAGGGATAAAGGGACTGAAACAGACTTAGTGGGACTAAAGAGGGACTGAAACAGGACTTAAGTGGACTAAAGAGGGACTGAAACAGGACTTAAGTGGGACTAAAGAGGGACTGAAACAGGATTAAGCGGGATAAAGAGGGACTGAAACAGGACTTAAGTGGACTAAAGAGGGACTGAAACAGGACTTAAGTGGGACTAAAGAGGACTGAAACAGGATTTAAGGGACTAAAGAGGGACTGAAACAGGACTTAAGTGGGACTAAAGAGGGACTAAACAGGACTTAAGTGGGACTAAAGAGGACAAAACAGGACTTAAGTGGGACTAAAGAGGACTGAAACAGGACTTAGAGGGACTAAAGAGGGACTGAAACAGGACTTAAGTGGGACTAAAGAGGGACTGAAACAGGACTTGTGGACTAAAGAGGGACTGAAACAGGACTAAAGCGGGATGAAACAGGACTGAAACAGGACTAAAGCGGGACTAAAGAGGGACTGAAACAGGACTTAAGTGGGACTAAAGAGGGACTAAAACAGGACTTAAGTGGGACTAAAGAGGGACTAAAACAGGACTTAAGAGGGACTAAAGAGGACACGACTTAAAGCAGGGACTGAAACAGGACTTAAGAGGGACTAAAGAGGGACTGAAACAGGACTTGTGGGACTAAAGAGGGACTGAAACAGGACTTAAGTGGGACTAAAGAGGGACTGAAACAGGACTTGGGGACTAAAGAGGACTGAAACAGGACTGAAACAGGACTTAAGTGGGACTAAAGAGGGACTGAAACAGGACTTAAGTGGGACTAAAGAGGGACTGAAACAGGACTTAAGTGGGACTAAAGAGGGACTGAAACAGGACTAAAGAGGGACTAAAGAGGGACTGAAACAGGACTTAAGTGGGACTAAAGAGGGACTGAAACAGGACTTAGTGGACTAAAGAGGACTGAAACAGATTAAGTGGACTAAAGAGGGACTAAACAGGACTTAAGTGGGACTAAAGAGGGACTGAAACAGGACTTAAGTGGGATAAGAGGGACTGAAAAGGATAAAGGGACTGAAACAGGACTTAAGTGGGACTAAAGAGGGACTGAAACAGGACTAAGAGGGACTGAAACAGGACTTAAGTGGACTAAGAGGATGAAACAGACTTATGGACTAAAGAACGACAGGACTTAAGTGGACTAAGAGGGACTGAAACAGGACTTAAGTGGACTAAGAGGACTGAAAAAGGACTAAAGAGGGACTGAAACAGGACTGAAACAGGACTAAAGAGGGACTGAAACAGGACTTAAGTGGGACTAAAGAGGGACTGAAACAGGACTAAAGAGGGACTGAAACGGACTTAAGTGGGACTAAAGAGGGACTGAACAGGACTAAAGAGGGACTGAAACAGGACTAAAGAGGACTAAAGAGGGACTAAAACAGGACTTAAGTGGGACTAAAGAGGGACTGAAACAGGACTTAAGTGGGACTAAAGAGGGACTGAAAACAGGACTAAAGAGGGACTGAAACAGGACTGAAAAGGACTAAAGAGGGACTGAAACAGGACTTAAGTGGGACTGAAACAGGACTTAAGTGGGACTAAAGAGGACTGAAACAGACTAAAGAGGGACTGAAACAGGACTAAAGAGGGACTGAAACAGGACTACAGAGGGACTAATGTGGGACTAACACGAGACTAAAGCGGGACACAACAGGACTAAAGTGGGTCTGAAATGGGACAAAAGTGGGACCAAATCAGGACTGGTCCAGGTCTAAGTCTGGTCTGGTTTCAGTGCCGTCTCCGGTGGAGCTCAGATCTGTCCTGCTGTGTGTGTCCTGATGAAACTGTCTTTTGACGAGGAGCATCGCCACGCCATGAACCAGCTCGGTATGTTTGTGTTATTACACAGTCTTATTACTCCTGTAACTACTGTGTTATTACTGTCTTATTACTCCTGTAACTACTGTGTTATTACTGCTGCTCATCAGTCAACGACTCAGAGGGTTTAGTCTGCAGATCTACAGCTTCTGTCAGGAAAATGTGGAGCTTAGAATCTTCATTGAGACTCATCCTGAGATACAAAGAGAACAGTATCTGACTCTACAGGAGGTGTGTGGCTGGGCTTATATAAACCATATATCTGACTCTACAGGAGGTGTCTGGCGTGGGCGCTTATATAAACCATATATCTGACTCTACAGGAGGTGTCTGGGCCGTGGGCGCTTATATAAACATATATCTGACTCTACAGGAGGTGTGTGGGCCGTGGGCGCTTATATAAACCATATATCTGACTCTACAGGAGTGTGTGGGCCGTGGGCGCTTATATAAACCATATATCTGACTCTACAGGAGGTGTGTGGGCGTGGGCTTATATAACCATATATTACTCTACAGAGGTGTGTGGCGTGGGGCTTATAAACCTATATCTGACTCTACAGGAGGTGTGTGGGCCGTGGGCGCTTATATAAACCATATATCTGACTCTACAGAGGTTCTGGGCCGTGGGCGCTTATATAAACCATATATCTGACTCTACAGGAGGTGTCTGGGCCGTGGGCGCTTATATAACCATATATTGACTCTACAGGAGGTGTGTGGCCGTGGGCGCTTATATAAACATATATTGACTCTACGGAGGTGTTGGGCCGTGGGGCTTATATAAACATATATCTGACTCTACGGGAGGTGTGTGGCCGTGGGCGCTTATATAAACCATATATCTGACTCTACAGGAGGTGTGTGGGCCGTGGGCTTATATAACATATATCTGACTCTACAGGAGGTGTGTGGGCCGTGGGCGCTTATATAAACCATATATCTGACTCTACAGGAGGTGTGTGGGCCGTGGGCGTTATATAAACCATATATCTGACTCTACAGGAGGTGTGTGGGCCGTGGGCGCTTATATAAACCATATATCTGACTCTACGGGAGGTGTCTGGCCGTGGGCGCTTATATAAACCATATATTGACTCTACAGGAGGTGTGTGGCCGTGGGCGCTTATATAACCATATATCTGATACGGAGGTGGTGGGCGTGCTATGTACATATCTGACTCTACAGGAGGTGTCTGGGCGTGGGCGCTTATATAAACCATATATCTGACTCTACGGAGGTTGCCGTGGCGCTTATATAAACCATATATCTGACTCTACAGGAGGTGTGTGGGCCGTGGGCGCTTATATAAACCATATATCTGACTCTACAGGAGGTGTGTGGGCCGTGGGCGCTTATATAAACCAATATCTGACTCTACAGAGGTGTGTGGGCGTGGCGCTTATATAAACCATATATCTGACTCTACAGGAGGTGTGTGGCCGTGGGCGCTTATATAAACCATATATCTGACTCTACGGGAGGTGTGTGGGCCGTGGGCGCTTATATAAACCATATATCTGACTCTACAGAGGTGTTGGGCCGTGGGCGCTTATGTAAACCATATATCTGACTCTACGGGAGGTGTGGGCCGTGGGCGCTTATATAAACCATATATCTGACTCTACGGGAGGTGTGTGGGCCGTGGGCGCTTATGTAAACCATATATCTGACTCTACGGGAGGTGTGTGGGCCGTGGGCGCTTATATAAACCATATATCTGACTCTACGGAGGTGTGTGGGCGTGGGCGCTTATATAAACATATATCTGACTCTACGGAGGTGTGGGGCCGTGGCGTTATGTAAACCATATATTGACTCTACAGGAGTGTGTGGGCCGTGGGCGTTATATAACCATATATCTGACTCTACAGGAGGTGTGTGGGCGTGGGCGCTTATATAAACCATATATCTGACTCTACAGGAGGTGTGTGGGCCGTGGGCGCTTATATAAACCATATATTGACTCTACAGGGAGGTGTGTGGGCCGGGGCGCTTATATAAACCATATATCTGACTCTACGGGAGGTGTGTGGGCCGTGGGCGCTTATATAAACCATATATCGACTCTACGGGAGGTGTGTGGGGCCGTGGGCGCTTATATAAACCATATATCTGACTCTACGGGAGGTGTGTGGGCCGTGGGCGCTTATATAAACCATATATCTGACTCTACGGGAGGTGTGTGGGCCGTGGGGCGCTTATATAAACCATATATCTGACTCTACGGGAGGTGTGTGGGCCGTGGCGCTTATATAAACCATATATCTGACTCTACGGGAGGTGTGTGGCCGTGGGCGCTTATATAAACCATATATCTGACTCTACGGGAGGTGTGTGGGCCGTGGGCGCTTATATAAACATATATCTGACTCTACGGGAGGTGTGTGGGCCGTGGGCGCTTATATAAACCATATATCTGACTCTACGGGAGGTGTGTGGGCCGTGGGCGCTTATATAAACATATATCTGACTCTACGGGAGTGTGTGGGCCGTGGGCGCTTATATAAACCATATATCTGACTCTACGGGAGGTGTGTGGGCCGTGGGCGCTTATATAACCATATATCTGACTCTACGGGAGGTGTGTGGGCGTGGCGCTTATATAAACATATATCTGACTCTACGGAGGTGTGTGGGCCGTGGGCGCTTATATAAACCATATATCTGACTCTACGGGAGGTGTGTGGGCCGTGGGCGCTTATATAAACCATATATCTGACTCTACAGGAGGTGTGTGGGCCGTGGGCGCTTATATACAAACATGGGGGGGGGGGGGGATATAAACCATAATTGACTCTACAGGAGGTGTGTGGGCCGTGGGCGCTTATATAAACATATTCTGACTCTACAGGAGGTGTGTGGGCCGTGGGCGCTTATATAAACCATATACTGACTCTACAGGGTGTGTGGGCGTGGGCGTTAATAACCATAATTGACTCTAAGGGGTGTGGGCCGTGGGCGCTTATATAAAATATATCTGATCTACAGGAGGTGTGTGGGCCGTGGCGCTTATATAAACCATATATCTGACTCTACAGGAGGTGTGTGGGCCGTGGGCGCTATAAAACCATATATTGACTCTACAGAGTGTGTGGGCCGTGGGCGCTATATTAACCATATATCTGACTCTACAGGAGGTGTGTGGGCCGTGGGCGCTTATATAAACCATATATCTGACTCTACAGGAGGTGTGTGGGCCGTGGGCGCTTATATAAACATATATCTGACTCTACAGGAGGTGTGTGGGCCGTGGGCGCTTAAACCAATATCTGACTCTACAGGAGGTGTTGGGCCGTGGGCGTTATATAAACCATATATCTGACTCTACAGGAGGTGTGTGGGCCGTGGCGTTATATAAACCATATATCTGTCTCTACAGGAGGTGTCTGGGCCGTGGGCGCTTATATAAACCATATATCTGACTCTACAGGAGGTGTGTGGGCCGGTGGGCGCTTATATAACCATATATCTGACTCTACAGGAGGTGTCTGGGCCGTGGGCGCTTATATAAACCATATATCTGACTCTACAGAGGTGTGTGGGCCGTGGGCGCTTATATAAACCATATATCTGTCTCTACAGGAGGTGTCTGGGCGTGGGCGCTTATATAAAATATATCTGACTCACAGGAGGTGTCTGGGCGTGGGCGCTTATATAAACCATATTCTGACTCTACAGGAGGTGTGTGGGCCGTGGGCGCTTATATAAACCATATATCTGACTCTACAGGAGGTGTGGGGGCGTGGGCGCTTATATAACCATATATCTGACTCTACAGGAGGTGTGTGGCGTGGGCGCTTATATAAACCATATATTGACTCTACAGGAGGTGTGTGGGCCGTGGGCGCTTATATAAACCATATATCTGACTCTACAGGAGGTGTGTGGGCCGTGGGCGCTTATATAAACCATATATCTGACTCTACAGGAGGTGTGTGGGCCGTGGGCGCTTATGTAAACCATATATCTGACTCTACGGGAGGTGTCTGTGTTTGCTCATATAAACTGTACATTTGTGTCCTCAGGAGGTGTTCGGGTCACATGTGCTTAAATAAACCCTATATTTGTGTTTAGGAGACTCCAGCTGCATTTGCTCATATATTTGTATATTGTGTCTTTAGGAGGACTCCAGAGTCGTGTGCGCTCGTATAAACTGTATCTACTTTCCTCAGGAGGTCTCCAGGCCATCGCGGAGCTGCTGCAGGTCGACTGTGAGATGTTTGCTCATATAAACTGTGTATTTGTGTCTTAGGAGGACTCCAGCCATCGAGAGCTGCTGCAGGTCGACTGTGAGATGTTTGCTCATATAAACTGTGTATTTTGTGTCTTTAGGAGGACTCAGGCCATCCGGAGCTGCTGCAGGTCGACTGTGAGATGTTTGCTCATATAAACTGTGTATTTGTGTCTTTAGGAGGATCCAGGCCATCGCGAGCTGCTGCAGGTCGACTGTGAGATGTTTGCTCATATAAACTGTGTATTTGTGTCTTTAGGAGGACTCCAGGCCATCGCGGAGCTGCTGCAGGTCGACTGTGAGATGTTTGCTCATATAAACTGTGTATTTGTGTCTTAGGAGGACCCAGGCATCGCAGAGCTGCTGCAAGTCGACTGTGAGATGTTTGCTCATATAAACTGTGTATTTTGTCTTTAGGGAGGACTCCAGGCATCGCGGAGCTGCTGCAGGTCGACTGTGAGATGTTTGCTCATATAAACTGTGTATTTGTGTCTTTAGGAGACTCCAGGCCATCGCGGAGCGCTGCAGGTCGACTGTGAGATGTTTTGCTCATAAACTGTGATTTGTGTCTTTAGGAGGACCCAGGCATCGCAGAGCTGCTGCAGGTCGACTGTGAGAGTTGCTCATATAAACTGTGTATTTGTGTCTTAGAGACTCAGGCCATCGGAGACTGCTGGCAGTCGACTGTGAGATGTTTGCTAATAAACTGTGTATTTGTGTTTTAGGAGGACTCCAGGCCATCGCGGAGCTGCTGCAGGTCGACTGTGAATGTTTGCTCATTATAAACTGTGTATTGTGTCTTTAGGAGACTCCAGGCCATCGCGGAGCTGCTGCAGGTCGACTGTGAGATGTTTGGACTCAGTTCGGATCATTATTCTGTGACTCTGAGGAGATACGCTGGATGCCTCACAAAACCTCACCTTCGGAGACGTGGCCAACAAGGTACTGCAGCTACACATCAAGACCTTCACTTGACCTCTCCTGTGACCTCTCTGTGACCTCTTCGTGACCTCTGTGACCTCTCTGTGACCTCTCTGTGCTCCTAGGCCACGCTGTGCTCCATGAAAGGCTGCATGAGAGCGATGGTGGCTCAGCTCAAGTCTGAGAGTGAAGATCTGCAGCAGGTAAACACTTCAGAGACACTTTATAACACTTAAAGGTAAACCTGTGTCACATAGAAGTCCATCTATTATTCTGAATGTTTAAAGTAGAAAGTGTTGAAGGTTTGGAGCTATTGTGTCTGTTTAAAGCAGAGGTGGGAGGGTCATATTCGAATCCAGACAGTGAAAACGGGCCGGACCACAGTTGTTGATATAAGAGCTTGTATTATTACAAGCATGTTCTGCATTAAAAATAAACATCTTATCTCTTAGTTGGGTCCATTCATTGTGTATTTTAGAGTAAACAGATGCTTCAAATAAAAAAACATACACTGCAAAAAATGTAGTTCTAGATTTGCTCAAATGTCATTATTTTTTCTGGTCAAGATGGTTTTAGTTGATGGAACTACATCATTTCTGCCTAGCTTAAATAGATTTGCAAAATGATTCAAGCTGAAATACCTTGTAAAACAGTCAGAAAAGTCTTGAAACAAGTAAAATATGCTGCTAAGTATGAGCAGTTCTGTTCACATCTGGCTCAATGAATATTCTGAATTCTAGTAGTTTGAACCTGCACTACATAACGATTTGTAGTGTAAAGAGTAATGCTTATTGTCAATAACATGCTGGGGGCCTGATTAAAACAGGCAGAGGCCGCATCTGGCCTCCGGGCCGCAGTTTGCCAGGTCTGGTTTAGAGTTACACAGATTATAGTCAGACTGTACTGAACCCAGGGTTAAACGTCTGAAGTGTTCATGAGTTATTCCAGACTCTTCTGAGAAGTGTGATTTTGAGTTCCGACTGATTTCTGTCAGTCATCTTATTTTATTCTTTATCTCTGAGTGTTTGTTTCATACGTTCCGTGGACGTGACTGTAACGTTAGGTCTTCCTCTGCTGTGTCTGTGTCTGTAGGTGATCGCCTGCGTCCTCACCGCAGTCCTTTATCTCTGAGTGTTTGTTTTATAAGTTGAGCCGTGAACATGACTGTAGTGTTAAGTCTTCCTCTGCTGTGTCTGTGTCTGTAGGTGATCGCCAGCGTCCTGAGGAACTTGTCCTGGAGAGCCGACGTCAACTCCAAGAAGACTCTACGTGAGGTGGGCAGTGTGAGGGCGCTGATGGGCTGTGCTCTGCAGGTCCAGAAGGTGAGAACGCCTGACCCTCCTGTCTCCTCTGACCTCCTCTAACCTCTGACCTCCTCCATGTTCAGGAGTCCACTCTGAAGTCCGTCCTCTCGGCGCTGTGGAACCTCTCTGCTCACTGTACGGAGAACAAGGCGGACATCTGCTGTGTGGACGGAGCTCTGGCCTTTCTGGTGGGAACTCTGACCCATCGCAGTCACAGTAACACTCTGGCCATCATCGAGAGCGGAGGCGGCATCCTGAGGAACGTGTCCAGCCTCATCGCCACCAACCAGGCGCATAGGTACGTATCTAACAGGCGCACAAGTACGACTAAAACACACAGACGCACGATACAGACGCATAGGTACAGGTCTAAAACACACAGACGCTGATACAGTCTAACAGGCGCATAGTACAGGTCTAAAACACCA
This sequence comes from Mugilogobius chulae, assembly GCA_038363315.1. Classification (NCBI taxonomy): domain Eukaryota; kingdom Metazoa; phylum Chordata; class Actinopteri; order Gobiiformes; family Gobiidae; genus Mugilogobius; species Mugilogobius chulae. The sequence goes on from JBBPFD010000033.1 coordinate 146,000, forward strand.
GACGCTTGAGTACAGTCTAACAGGCGCATAGGTACAACTAAACACACAAGCACAGGTAAGACGCTGAGTACATTAACAACACACAGGTACAGATCTAACAGCAACAGGTACAGATAAAGACAACAGTACAGATCTAACAGACACACAGGTACAGATCTAACAGACACACAGGTACAATCTAACAGACAACAGTACAGATCTAACAGAACACATACAGACTAACAGACACACAGGTAAGATCTAACAGGCACACAGGTACTACAACGCACAGACGCACAGTGGGGTCAGAATGAGCGCATTGACACGGGCGCACCAAGGCCTGACTGTCGTACTGCCTCTGGGGAAGGCAAGGAAAAAAATGAATCAGTATCAATCGAAAGTTTCACAGAGAATTATAAAATGAAACAACACATTTGCGAAGTGCAACGTGAACAGTTATGCCATAAAAACTAAATATGTTTGAAATATTGGGGGGTCATGACCCCCCTAACCCCTGTAAACTACGCCAGTGTTTAGTTCTAAGTATGTGTTATACTGCTGTCTCTTTAGTCCTAATCAACGTGTTATGCTTCTGTTTCCACAGACAGATCCTGCGTGAACACGGCTGTCTGCCCACGCTCCTGCAGCACCTGAAGTCTCACAGTCTGACCATCGTGTCAAACGCCTGTGGAACGCTGTGGAACCTTTCGGCTCGGGACGTCACGGATCAGGAGACTCTGTGGGAGCTGGGCGCGGTGGGAATGCTCCGAAACCTCATCCACTCCCGACACAAGATGATCGCGATGGGCAGCGCCGCCGCGCTCAGAAACCTGATGGCCAACCGTCCTGCGCGCTACAAAGACACCAGCGTGGTGTCTCCAGGAGGGGGCGCTCCGTCTCTGCACGCACGCAAACAGAAAGCTCTGTTCGAGGAGCTGGACGCGCAGCAGCTCTCAGAGACTTTTGACAACATCGACAACCTGAGCCCCAAAACGGCCCACCGCAAAGGCCGCGGCTGCGCTAACGGAGCGAACACGCGCTCGTACGCCAACACGCCGGTCCTGTCCAGCCCCAAACGCACAGACGAACTCACCGGCTACGGCCGCGCCTTCCCCCCAAACGTACGAGCGTCCAGCGACAGTCTGAACAGTGTGACCAGCGCCGACGGCTACGGAAACCGCGGAAAAACCAAACCCTCCACCACCACGGACACTTTCTACTCCGAGGAAAACTCTGTGACCAACAAGTGCTGCGTCTACATGAAATACCCCGCCGACTTAGCGCACAAGATCCGCAGCGCTAACCACATGGCCGACGACGACGGAGCCGAGCTGGACACGCCCATAAACTACAGCCTGAAGTATTCTGACGAGCAACTGAACTCCGGCCGCCAAAGCCCAGTCTGACTCCAACAACGGAGAACCTGACGGAGAACACCTCAAAACACGCGCGGCTTCAGCGCCACTGCGCCTTACGAGGTACAGACTGAACAACCCATCGACTACAGCCTGAAGTACAGCGAAGCGCCACGCACCGAAGAGTACGGCCTCAAGTACGTGTCTGAAGCGGCGCGTAAAGACGACTTCGGTCTGAAATACGGCGTGGAGAATCCTGCTCTGAAGTACGGAGCTGAAGCGCAGCGTAAAGATGAATACAGTTTAAAATGTAACGCTCCAAAAGAATCCAACGCCTCTGCGCCTAAACTCCGCCCCCTGCAGCAGCCTGCGTCCAATCGCGCCGGTCCAAAGAGTCACCAGGAGTCGACGCAGACGTACTGTGTGGAAGACACGCCCATCTGCTTCTCCAGAGGCTCTTCTCTCTCGTCTCTGTCGTCTGAAGATGAGGCTCATGAAGTCCTGCCTCGGAAACGCCGCGGCGCCAACGAGAGCTCTGAGCGCAGTAACTACCCCACTCTGCCCGTGAGCCAGAAGGCGACCGGTTCTGACCAGCAGAAGCAGCGTAAAGAAGCCGAGAGTCAAACGGCCACAGAGTCTGCAGCCACCAACTCTAAATCTAAACGACATCATCACCACGAGGGCCGACACCATCACCACGCCCCCTCCGGCGCTCGCACGCCCAAGAGCCCCCTGAGCCCGCCCCCGAGCCCGCCCCTCTGTACGCTCAAGAGACGCCGCTCATGTTCAGCCGCTGCACCTCCGTCAGCTCTCTGGACTCCTTCTCCACCTCCTCCATCGCTTCGTCTGTGCGTTCTTCTGAGCCCTGCAGCGGCGTTCCCAGCGGAGTCATCAGTCCCAGTGATTTTACCCGACAGCCCGGTCAGACCATGCCCCCGAGCCGCGCCAAGACCCCGCCCCTCTGCCCGCACTGCCTAAAGAGCAGCAGGAGCAGCGGCAGGACCGACAGGACCGACAGGAGCGACAGGAGCCCAGCTCAGACTGCTGCTGCACTTTGCCACAGAAAGTACTCCTCACGGCTTCTCCAAAGCCTCCAGTCTGAGCGCGCTCAGTGTGGACGAGCCTTACATCGGCGACCTGAAGCAGAGCGACTGAAGCTGAGCGAGCCTCAGGTCGGTCCGGAGGCGGAGCTAGGCCAGGGGGCGGAGCCGGCAGAGCCGCTGTTGGAGGGAGAGTCTGACGACGACATCGAGATCCTGGAGGCCTGCATCAACATGGCCATGCCCAAGTCCTCACGCAAACCCAAGAAACAGCCCCCACAAGCCCCGCCCCCGTCTCAGCACAGCCAGTCAGGAAGCCCAGCCAGCTGCCAGTCTACAAGCTCCACCCCCTCAGAGCCGGCGTCCAATCACAGCCCAGAAAAGACAAACCAGAAGAAGACGCTCCGAGCGACGACGTTCCAGAGTTTACTGTGTCGAAGGAACGCCGCTGAACTTTTCCACCGCCACCTCTCTCAGTGACCTCACCATCGAGTCTCCGCCCCCTGAGCAGGCCACGCCCCCTCACAGGCGCAGGGCGGGGCTTCCTGAAGGAGAGAACGGAGATGATATCCTCGCTGAATGCATAAACGCGCCATGCCCAAGTCCAAACTCCGCAAACCGCTTCCTGTGGCTCGACCAATGACAGAGCAGAACCTCCAGCCCCCGCCCTCCTGCCCCCTCAGGCCACGCCTCCTCTGGCCGTGCAGCAGCAGAAGAAGAAGCCCACGTCTCCGGTGAAGCCCATGCCGCAGCAGAAGCCGTCGTACGCGGTGACGGCGCTGAAACAAAGCTCTAAAGCGGGTTTTTCTCTGGATTCTCCTCGACACTACACTCCATCGAAGGAACGCCCTGCTGCTTCAGCCGCAATGACTCCTCAGCTCCCTCGACTTCGACGAGGACGAGGAGAAGGCCAGGGAGGAGCCTAAGCCAAAGCTCCGCCCAAACCTCCTCCTGCTCCGGCCTTCAGCTCCAGCGCTCCGCCAAACCCAACATGGCCGACGAGAAGCTGCAGTTCTCCATCGAAGACACGCCCGTCTGCTTCAGCCGGAACTCCTCCCTCTCCTCACTCAGCGACATTGACCACGAGAACAACAACAAACCGCCTCCTCCTCCCGCCCCCGCAGAGCCTGAAGCCCCTCCCCCTGACAAGCCCCGCCCCCCGCCGCACTGCTACGTCCCAGAGCCTTTCACGTAGAAGACACGCCCGTCTGCTTCAGCCGAAACTCCTCCTCTCCTCTCTGTCCATCGACTCTGAAGACGACCTGCTGCAGGAGTGTATCAGCTCTGCAATGCCCAAGAAGAAGAAGAAAGCTCCGCCCACCAGCGCCGCTGTGGCTCCCGAGTCTGCAGAGCCCGCCCCCTCGTCTGGCCCCGCCCCTCAGCCTCAGGACGAGGGCATCCTGTCGGAGCTGGAGCCGTGCGACGCTCCTCACAGTCCTGCGTCTCCAGACTCCGAGTCCTTCGATTGAAGATCATCCAGGAAGGAGCCAACGCCATCGTGAGCTCGCTGAACGCCGCCGCGTCGGCCTCGTCGCTCTCGCGCCAGGCGTCGTCTGACTCTGACTCTGTGCTGTCGCTCAAGTCTGTGGGCTCGCCGTTCAGACTGCCGCTGCTGCCCAAGGCCCGAGCCGCTGAAGGTCCTGAAGGTCCTGCTGAAGCTGCTCCTCACGCTGCTCCTCACGCTGCTCCTCACGCTGCTCCCGACGCGCCTCCTGACGACCCCGAGGAAACGTCTGAGCTGCAGGAGAAGAGGCGCGCTCGCATCCTGAAGCCCGGAGAGCGCAGCACTCTGGAGCAGCGACAGGAACACGACGAGGACAAGGCGTGAAAGGAGGAAAGAAAGTCTATCGCAGTTTAATCACGGGAAACCTCGCTCTGAGCCCAGCGCACGAGGACGCACCAAACCCAGAGCCGCTATTGGCCCCAACCAGGAAGTAACCAGCGAGGACAAGGCGGGCAGCTCGTCCAGAGACTCCACCCCCTCCAGATCTCACAAACCCAAAGCTCCTCCTCCCAGCGCCGCGCCCAAACCCGCCGTCAAACCCAAGAGCACAGGCTTACCGCGCAGTGAGTCTGCGCCGCGCGTCACGCCAAAGAAACAGAAGTCTGACGCAGAGAAGCCGCCGGCGCTAGTGCGACAGTCCACCTTCATCAAAGAAGCGCCCAGTCCCACGCTCAAACGCAAACTGGAAGAGTCTCAGAGCGTCAGCAGCAGCAGCGCGCTCGACTCGCTCTCCAGCCCCGAAAACCAACAACCGCCGCTCAACCGCAAAACCGACGTGAGCCGCTCGCACTCGGAAAGCCCCTCCCGCCACAGGAAGTGTCCTCATCACGCTTCAGCCGCACCGGCACGTGGAAGCGCGAGAACAGCAGCGCCAACAGCAGCAGCGCCAACGGAAAACAAACCTCCACGTCTTTACCTCGAGTCGGGACCTGGAAACGCACCGGCAGCTCCTCCTCCATCCTCTCCGCCTCCTCCGAGTCCAGCGAGAGAGGGGCGAGCGACAAGCGCGCCGAGGAGGAAGTGACGCCGCAGCGCAAAGGCACCTGGCGCAAAAAGAAAAGTGAGAGCGGCGAGCGCAGCGTGAGCGACAGAAGCGACAAGTCTGAGGACGTTTGGGTTCGTTTAGAAGACTGTCCCGTCAACAACCCACGCTCCGCCTCCTCATGCTCCGCCCGCTCGCCCTCTAACGCCCCGCCCATCATCGACAGCCCCGCCCCCTCCTCCAGGATCCCCTCAGGCTCCGCCTCCTGCTCCAACCTGAACCTGCGCCGCAGCTGCGAGAGTTTAGACGACAAACCCAGTCGTGTGGCGCCGCGCGGAGCTGTGGCCGCTCGAGTCAGTCCGTTCAACTACACGCCCAGCCCGCGCAAGGTCAGCGCCGACTCCGCCCCCTCGGCTAACGCTGCTAATGCTGCTAATACTGCTACTACTGCTAACGCCAGCTCGGCCACGCCCACTCGACCCTCGCTCATCCCAACGCCCGTCACCAAGAAACGAGAGCCCAAAGGAGAGGGTGGAGCCGGCGGCAGCGGCGGCGAGAGAGGCTCCTACATCGTCACCTCAGTGTAGGCGGAGCTTAGAGTGGCGGAGCTAGAGCGAGGCGGAGCTTAGAGCGAGGCGGAGCTTAGAGCGAGGCGGAGCTTAACGTAGCGCTGGAGCGAGCTGTGCACTTAGAGACTTCACTCACAGACAGAACATTCAAACGACAAAGAAAACTGAAACTGTGAAGAAAAGAACTGTTTAACACACCACACTACAGCAGGGGGCGCTCTACATGTGGAGTATTACTGCGTGTGGACACTAGGGGGCGCTCTACATGTGGAGTATTACTGCGTGTGGACACCAGGGGGCGCTCTACATGTGGAGTATTACTGCGTGTGGACACTAGGGGGCGCTCTACATGTGGAGTATTACTGCGTGTGGACACCAGGGGCGCTCTACATGTGGAGTATTACTGCGTATGGACACCGGGGGACCCTCTACATGTATTATTATTATTATTATTGTGTGTGGACACCAGGGGGCGCTCTACATGTATTATTATTATTATTGTGTGTGGACACCAGGGGGCAGTGTTTAGTGTAAATATAAAGTAGATTAAACCTAAAGACACAAAATGGCTCCTTCACTTCTCTCAAAATGGCCGCCGTCACTAAAGTATTAAAGTGAAAGTATTTAAGACTGTACAGGACACTACAGACGGCGCCCCCTTCAGCGCGTGCACGCAAACGCAGCGTGTTCAACGGAATGTGAAGCCCCGCCCCTCTGTCCTGATTGGCTCTCGTCACACATAAAGACTTTTTATACCACTAACATAAATATGGACTGAAATAGCGCTTAGAGCTCCGCCTCCGTCATGCATGGCCCCTCCCCCTGACCCGACAGTGACGGTTACCACGGTAACCGAGATGTTTCTGCGTTTAACCTTTGACCCGGAGTCTGGAGAAACGCCCAAATAAACCTTTGTTTCACTAAACGTAAAATAAAACCAACTCTGAACCCGGACCTGTTTAGTCCTGGTTCAGACCTGGTTTAGTCCTGGTTCAGACCTGGTTTAGTCCTGGTTCAGACCCGGTTTAGTCCCGGTTCAGACCCAGTTTAGTCCTGGTTCAGACCCAGCTTAGTCCTGGTTCAGACCCGGTTTAGTCCCGGTTCAGACCCAGTTTAGTCCCCGGTTTAGACCTGTTTAGTCCCGGTTTAGTCTTGTTTAGTCCCAGTTCAGACCTGTTTAGTCCTGGTTTAAACCAGTTTTGACCCAGTTTAGACCTGCTTTAGTCTACAGTGTTGATCCTGGTGAAAGCTCCGTGTTCAGACCTGGTTTAGACCCAGTTTAGACCCATTTCAGACCTCTGTTTCAGACCTGTGTTCCCCTGGTGTCGTCGTCGTCGTTCATTTATCGTTTTTCTCCAGATTCCGGTCGTTTCTCTTCTGTTGCCTTGGAAACACTGAAACGTAACTTATTGCTGTAAAATGAATGAAGCACATAATTTAAACTTGTTTTTATTTCTGTAATTTTTTCACTTTTGAAGTTTTTGGTGAAACGAGATGATAAAAACAATAACAATAAAGTGGACACTAAAGTCTGTCTGTGGAACTTTCTTTTCTCAGTTTGTTAAAGGTAATTATGACTGTAATGAACATGTGTGTAAGATCAGGTCTGTGGAGGGTCCGTCTGCTCTCGATGGGTTTCTTTTCTTCTGTAACAGGAGTGGGTCGTATCAGGGTCGTATCAGGGTTGTATCGGGGTCGTATCGGGGTCATATCAGGGTCGTATCAGGGTCGTATCGTATCAGGGTCGTATCAGGGTCATATCAGGGTCGTATCAGGGTCGTATCAGGGTCGTATCAGGGTCGTATCAGGGTCGTATCAGGGTCGTATCGGGGTCGTATCGGGGTCGTATCGGGGTCGTATCAGAGTCGTATCGTATCAGGGTCGTATCAGGGTCGTATCGGGGGTCGTATCAGAGTCGTATCGTATCAGGGTCGTATCAGGGTCGTATCGGGGTCGTATCGGGGTCGTATCGGGGTCGTATCGGGGTCGTATCAGGGTCGTATCAGGGTCGTATCAGGGTCGTATCAGGGTCGTCCAAAGCCTAAACCTTCAGTCACAAAGACGAGAATCAAATGAAAAGTGAAACTTTAACATTTAGAAAACTGTGTCAATCATTTATTTTGAGTCAGATTCTCATTTCTTCAGTGAAGTTTTAGAATATTATAATCTGTAGCTGTTCGATTTGTTAATAATTTACCAATTGAATAATCTTTCTTTATGGCCAAAGTCCATCTGCTGCGTTTTAGAGACAGAGCCCCTGAAATAATAAAAGTATTTATCAGAATTATACATGTAATGTAATAAAATTACAAGTATAATTCTGATCAAATGTAATTGAACAATGAGCTGCTTTAAGGCTCCTGTTCCGGCCCTGAAGGGAGGGTCTTTTTTAGGTTTGTTGTCTGAATCTGAGCCTCCATATGGAAGTGTTTTTGGTGCCAATATTCAAAATGAGAATTCAATGTGCAAGTATTTTAAATAACAAATTTTATCCATTTTGTGAATTAAATTCTCACTTTGACAGTTGCATTTGACACTTTTCAAGTTACACTTCAAATTAAACCACATTCGACTGCATTGCACATTTATCTGGTGTTTTTAGAGACAATATTCAATTTGAAATGTCAATGTTCAATTTAGATAGATTTGTATTTCAAAAATTACTATGTAATCTGCAATGTTAAGTCTTTTTTTAAAAAGCATTTGGCAACTATTTAATTTAAAATTTGACCATCCATTTAATGTGCAATGCAATCTAATGTGGTTTAATTTGAAATGGAACTTGAAAAGTGAGAATTTAATTCACAAATTGGATTGTCAATTTGTTTTTTTTTAAATACAGTTTGCCAATTGCAATTTTAACAAGCACATTAGAAATGAAGATTGCACACAGTTATTGCCTAAAGAATTCTCATTTTAAAAATTGTAAATCTTAGGCGCATTCACAACACAAACTGAACCGAGCTCGGCTCGATTGGGAACCAAAAGTGCAACATTGTATCTTTCTGTAAACTGGCCCGGTTCGCGTTCACAAAACACTTTTTACCAATGGAACCAGCGCAGAAGAGACACTTCTGCTCCTCGCCTGTAGAGGCGCTGTGACAGAAACACGTTACGTCAGCAGCAAAGAAGACACCGGCTTCTCGGCTAACAGCGGCTACAGGCTGCATCCAAGACAAACACACTGCTGACTTAAGATTTGTGTTTTTATGGATCTATCACAACTTCTCTCACATTAACAGGACCAGAGTGAGTGACAGATGAAGTGTCGGAGCAAAGAACTTTCACTTTCACTTCAGAAGACCAGAGAGGAGGGCTGGGCATTTCGTTCCAAATGTCGAGAGTAAAACGTAACAAAAAGTTCATCAATTTGAGTAAATGTGTCTCTGAAAGGTCTGTCTCACTCAGCTGTAGAACTAAATATTAAATGAATATAGACCATTTCCTGCAGTAATGTGGCTGTAGAGTTACTTTCATCTAAGAGTTATAACTGTTATTTTTGTAAATAACGCGAGAAAACAGTGACATACGGTCGTGTGATCATAATTAATTCGACTTAATCATCCCCGTCCTTCTCCTGTTACTTTCATGTGTTTTTGTGTATTATTGTAGAGGCGCTGTGACAGAAACACGTTACATCCAGAGTTGCCAAGTCCGCTTCTTTAAAGCGACTTTGGGCTTCTTATTTTGGAAAGTCGCTTGTGATTTTGGCGGTCGCAGGTTGCGGTTTTTTGGGCTTGCTCCTTTGCGACACTTTGACGTCATAAACAAGGTGATTTTACGTTTTTTCAGGTTTAATTTCACGAAAATTACCCACTATAGACAAAAAATATGGAGTTTTTGCATATTTTCATGTTTTAAAATCTTTATTAATGATCAAACTATTTAAAATATGCAAAAAATCATTGCCAACGTTTGCTGTGACAGATAATGTTGAATTAATTGCTTATTTTAACTACTTTTTATTGAGTGCCTGAAGTCGCTTGTTTTGGGCTTTTTTTCAAAGGTCAGGTCGCTTGTTGCTCTGAAAATCTGGCAACCCTGGTTACATCAGCAGCAAAGAAGACACCGGCTTCTGGGCTAACAGCGCTACAGCTACATCCAAGACAAACACACTGCTGGACTTTAGATTTGTGTTTTTATGAAAGTTCATCAATTTGAGTAAATGTGTCTCTGAAAGGTCTGTCTCTGCTCACTGAGCTGTAGAACTAAATATTAGATGAATATAAACCATTTCCTGCAGTAATGTGGCTGTAGAGTTACTTTCATCTAAGAGATACATAACTTTGTTATTTTTGTAAATAACGTGAGAAAACAGTGACATACAGTCGTGTGATCATAATTAATTCGACTTAATCATCCCCCGTCCTTCTCCTGTTACTTTCATGTGTTTTTGTGTTTTATTTGTCTCGTTATTGATCTCACACAGGCTGTTTGTTGTGATCCTGAGCCTCACGTGTGTCTCTGCCTGGATCACGTCACTGTTCACTTCCTGGTTTTGCTTTGTTCTCGCTCCGTTTGCTTCACAAAACAAATGAACCGCTCCAGAGACCGACCTCTCCAACCCAACCAGATTTGGACATTTTGGACCGGATCAGAATTCGTTTGTTCACAATTACCCAATCGAACCGAACTATCCAGACAAACGAATCCTGATCCCAATCAAAAGTGTATTGTGAATGCAGCCTAAGTTGTACATTGAATTCTCATTTTGAATATTGGCACCAAAAAACTTCCATACCTCGAAGTGAAGCTGTCTCTGATTCTCCGTGAGAACAAGCTCTGCGCAGAGGGACGTCCCAGTGTAAATGTGACAGAAGGTAAGACACAACATTCTACGAAACAAAGAAATATAAACCGATGTTTGCAGCTGAAAAGAATCTGGTGTTAAAGTCCGTTTGCTGTAACATTAAAGTGAGTCTGGTCATCAGCTCAGATCCGGTTTTACCTCGGGTCAGGGGTCACGGTTAGGGGTAGGTTTAGGGGTCAGGGTCACGTGACTCTTTTATTCTTGTGCAGATGTTTTATGATGTCATCAGGTTCTACAACAGACACGACGTTTCCCAGAGAGCTGAAGTTCACGTCGCTGTAAAAGTCCTTCAAACTGATCCTGATTCATTTAACTTTACTATTACTATGATCAGAGGCTGGACCAATGAACATCGTGACTTTGGGCCTGAGGCGGGAATACTCTGATCCTGTTCTAAGTCTGAGTTACACAAACGGCTGTCAGTGTTTCTGTTGTAGTACTTTATATCACCACACGGAGGCGCCTCTTTCACGTGAAGGTCACAGGTCAGTCTGTAGCTCACACGTGACGTCGCTCAGCTCCAGTCACGTGCTGCAGGTTTAACAGACTCGTCTTTCTTCATGTTTGACTCAGACTCATCACCGTGGAAACCGGACTTTAGTTCTGAAAGTGTTTCTGAACTAAGAATCAGTGGACTCTGAAAGACACATGCACCTGTCCACCAGCAGAGAGCGCCTGTCCACCAGCAGAAGGCACCTGTCCACCAGCAGAGAGCGCTACAGAGCCCTGTCCACCAGCAGAGAGCGCTACAGAGCACCTGTCCACCAGCAGAGAGCCTACAGCAGAGAGCACTAGCAGGAGCACCTGTCCACCAGCAGAGAGCACTACCAGAGCACCTGTCCACCAGCAGAGAGCGCCTGTCCACCAGCAGAGAGCGCCTGTCCACCAGCAGAGAGCACCTGTCCACCAGCAGAGAGCACCTGTCCACCAGCAGAGCACCTGTCCACCAGCAGAGAGCGCCTGTCCACCAGCAGAGAGCGCCTGTCCACCAGCAGACAAGGAGCGCCTGTCCACCAGCAGAGGAGCACCTGTCCACCAGCCCAGCAGAGGCACCACTGTCCACCAGCAGAGAGCACCTGTCCACCAGCAGAGAGCGCCTGTCCACCAGCAGAGAGCGCCTGTCCACCAGCAGAGGGCGCCTACCAGAGGCACGTTTTAGATACATATAAGTTCTGGCTTTAGGAATCGTTCGAGGGAGTCCTAAGGAAAAGATTAAAAGCAGCAGAAGTTGATTTGTGTCGTCACCGGTGGAACTGTTCATGTATCTACTCATTTAATGTCTGTGCTTATTTATACTGCCCCCAGAGCCTCGTGGGCGTCACTGCAGTTTACCTGGTGCACCTCGTGACATCATCATGTGACATTGTCATGTGACCTGAACACGCAGCTCAACTGTTTCATGTTTTTACTCTTTAGTTTGTTCAAATAGCTCGTGACAGAGAAGCTCTTCTAACACTATCGACCGATACCGATACGATACTCGACCGATACCGATACTCAGCCGATCTCAGCGCTGGTCTAAAGCTTCAGAGAAAAGAATCAAACACAAGGCTGAATCGTGTTGCAAACTTTTATTTCCTCAAAAAAATAGTGTTTTTGTTACAACGTTCACAGAAGTGGTGGGCGGGGCCTCGGGTCACGTGATTCTAGGTGTGGGCGGGACTTCGGGTCACGTGATTCTAGGTGGTGGGCGGGACTTCGGGTCACGTGATTCTAGGTGGTGGGCGGGGCCTCGGGTCACGTGATTCTAGGTTGTGGGCGGGGCTTCGGGTCACGTGATTCTAGGTGGTGGGCGGGGCTTCGGGTCACGTGATATTCTAAACCGTTAAAACTTTGTTCAAATCTAAAAAAACAAAAACACAGCAGCAGCAGCTGATTGGCTCAGGCAGTTTCCATGACAACTGGCCCAACATTGGGAACAGGAAGTGAGGTCAGGTCCAATCACATTTGTGCAACAGTTTTTGGGAATCATCGAAGAATTAAAGTCTCAGAGTTTTTCTCCTGAAGCTGCGAAGCTTTTTACCCAAACAAACTGTTTCTACAAGAGTTTATCTCCAGAGGTCTAAATGTGTTTTAAATGTGTTTTAAATGTGTTTTAAATGTGTTTTAAATGTGTTTTAAAACGTGTTCTACATGTGTACTCGTCTAAAAGGATCCTAAACACATCTAACATTTATCTGCAGTGTTTGTATTCGCTAAACTCGTCGTTCATCGGACGTTTAGTTTGGCAAAAGCAGCTCCAGGAGAAAAGTCTGGGTTAGGGTTAGGGGAAGTTTGGGGACTCGGTCAGGGCTTGGGACAGTCTCAGGGGCTAAACCAGGGTCTAAACCAGGGGCTTTCAGGGTCTTTTAGGGTCCCTATCGCAGCTCCATGAGGGTCTGTTTCGGGTCCATTTGGGGTCTGTTTAGGGCTCAGTCCTGGTCCTGGTCCAGGTCCATTCCGGGGTCTTTCGGGGCTCAGTCCTGGTCCTGGTCCTGGTCCAGGTCCATTCCGGGTCTTTCGGGGCTCAGTCCTGGTCCTGGTCCAGGCCCTGTCGTTGGAGGAAGTCTTGGAGCGCGCTCAGTCGCTGCAGAAGCATCACGTCCGAATCACAGTCGTCGTCACGGCAACCGCGCCTGGCCGCCGCCCTCTTCCTGGGCGCCATGGCAACCAGCCCCAGCCCTAAAACAAATATGTTACTCAAATTTCTTTCTTAAACAAAATGTGTTTTTTCTTTTTTTTTTTTTTTACTTTGGAACTAAAGCCATTGTTTACCGGACTTTACAGGAGGGGAGGGGCTACAGGGAAGAGGGGAGGGGCTAAAGGGGAGGAGCTAAATAGAAAGGGGAGGGGCTACCTGGGGCGGGGCGTTTCCTCTTCCGTGGTTGGGTGAAATCGGGAAAGTGCAGTAGGCGTCGGCGTCTCTGCTGACCAATCAGAAGCAGCGCTCCGTCTTTCTCTCTCGGCTCCTCGAAGATCGTCTCCAGAGAACTGCTGCAGGGACAAGAGACAAAGAGACAGAGAGAGACGGGAAGAGAGACAGGGACAAGAGACAGAAAGACAAAGGGACAAGAGACAGAGAGAGAGTCAGACACAAAACACAAGTGCATTCTGGATCTAAAAATACAAACTTGAACAACGATGTGACCTGAGCGTCATTAATGTGCCACACACAGAGCATGTATGTATGTATGTATGTATGTATGTATGTTAGTATGTATGTTAGTATGTATGTTAGTATGTATGTATGTATGTATGTATGTATGTATGTATGTATGTATGTATGTATGTATGTATGTATGTATGTATGTATGTATGTTTGTATGTATGTATGTATGTATGTATGGTTAGTATGTATGTAGTATGTATGTATGTATGTTAGTATGTTTGTATGTTTGTATGTATGTATGTATGTATGTATGTTTGTATGTATGTATGTTGTGTGTATGTATGTATGTGTGTATGTATGTATGTGTGTATGTATGTATGTATGTATGTTAGTATGTATGTATGTATGTATGTATGTATGTATGTATGTAGTATGTATGTATGTATGTTAGTATGTATGTATGTATATATGTATGTTAGTATGTATGTATGTTAGTATGTATGTATGTTAGTATGTATGTATGTATGTTAGTATGTATGTATGCAGTAGGCGATTTGTTTAATTTTTCACAGGGGGGATGGTATTGGGGGGGTGACTCCGGGAGGGTGGGGGGTCTGGGGGCTCTCCCCAGAAAATTTTAACACAGCAGACCACATTTCCTTTAATTTGGTGCA